>JAZHYW010000687.1:0-186398 GCA_037355805.1 Ixodes ricinus | reverse complement strand
TCACTGAATGGTATTATGGTTTACCCGCATTCACATACAGGAACATCATATTTTGTATCGCATAGACACAAGTCGCACTTATATACAGTCCTCAAAAGCGGAGGAATTTCAATTTCCTATTCGAACAAAGATGCATTAATCGTGGTTGAAAAATGTATATTTACAACATATTTGTTGCAGATAAGTGTGAAACAGGAGGAATAGTTGTTTTAAGTATAAATTGGTGTAAGTGTTTATAATTATACTGCTCGTAATACATATTTTCTATTTTTGCTGTAGCCAGTCTAGCTTTAATGATGTTTTGAGTCAGCAGCCGTATTGCACTGGCCGATTCAGCCACCTGCAGCAGCGACTACTGGCACTTTTTAATTTAAGAATAGATACCGCCGTCTATCCCTCCATGCAACACATTTAACCTAACCTAACTTATGGCTGAAGGATTTTTTTTGTTAGTCAGATTTATCGTCAGACTTTGTTTTAGCATTCATGCTGTAAAAGTTGTTCAAAATGGAACAAGGGAACAAAATGAATAAAAAGCAAGCAGCTTGAAAATAAATTATTTTCAAGGAGATTTGTTTCTACGTTGGTTCCAGATGGGGCTTTATAAAAAATTGCTTCGCTTTTTGAAGGTGACAGACAACACAATTGTGATAAGACATGTGTTTATAAGTTGTGAAACTGTCAAGAAACTGCTTTAAATTAGCCATAAAAATTGTTTTATTGATTTTGCTAAAGATTGCATTCAGATTTAATATTGTAGCGCGTGAGCCAAATTAAGCATTGGTTCTTCAAAGTGCCCAAAATATTTTATTTCTTTACGCATCACGCTATTCTTTTTTTGTGCAGAGGGAACCGAAGATGGTGTTTTTGTGAAACATAATTTAAAAAGCAAGAGCTGACTTTAGTAAAGAGTACAAAAGATAAAAAAACTTGATTTTGCTACCTAGCGTGTTTTCTTTTTGCAAAAGCAGTCTGATTGAAGGAAAAGCTGCACCGATGGAGGCCGGTAAGAGCTAGGACACAGACGCTTAAGTCCCCTAGCAGAGGTTGTTTTTAAGTCAGTTGTGGCGCGGTGTCTGTGCATTCAGGGCATTATGAGAGCGCAGCTCTTAGGCACCCGTTTCCGGGCGGCGTCGCAGTCGCCCTCGGCGTAACCGCGCGGTGCATTATGGGAAACGTCCCATAATGCAACGCGCGGGACTCGTGATCGTCTCGAGTGACGTCTCGAAAGTCACGTGACCTCAGGAGGGTCACGTGACGTCACAAGGGTCAAGTGACCTCATGAGGGTCACGTGACCTCACGAGGGTCACGTGACGTCATGAAGGTCACGTAACCTCAGGAGGGTCACGGGACGTCACGTGACCTCACGTTACGTGTTGCATTATGCGAAACGTCCCATGATGCAACGCGCGGGATGGAGGAGGAGGAAGGAGGAGGAGGTTAGAGTTTGAGGAGAGGAGGTCAGAGGAGGAGAGAAGGAGATTGGAGGAGGAGAGGAGGAGGAGGAGATTAGTATGGAGGAGGAGGGGAGAGGGTACGCATTAGGAGGAGGAACATACCCTCTCTCTCAGTACCATTCGCCTACTCCTCCTCCTCAAGAGCTGCGCTCTAATTCGGCGTAATAAGGAGTTTAAACGTATTTCATTTTTTGGTTTTTTAATAAAATATATTGATGGAACATAAAACATATAATAAATATTAATTTGTCGGGCTATTACGGCGATCTGTCAACAGCTGCCGCCATTTCTCGGCTTGGCGTCACCCATATCTCATTTATTTGAGGACGGCCGTCACAGGTAGCGAAGTTACGCTCTTACGTTTTTACACTTTACTCAATTAAGCTGATTTATTGACATTTTTATACGCGAAATGCATCATTTTAGGCAATGTCTCTATGTTAAAAACAAAAATAATGTAATTTTCTCAAAGGGCCAACCATACAATTGACTCACACGTTAGGACGTTTAACTGGTAGCCACATTTAATAAGAAACACAGATGACGAGGTGACTTGCGGCTTAAACTGACGTAGGCTTCGTCATCACGTAACTTAAAAAATGGGGCAGTGTGGGGCGGTGCCTAGCGTGGAGTGACCCTTAAGGAATGACCAAACATGCAGTAAATCGAGTGGCATAATTCTCCTCAACTGCGTTGGAAAGGAGCCACGAGGTTCTCTTTCCACATCCATTCCAGCTATGCGCCAGAGTGTGCAGTGCTCAGGGCACGTACTTTGATACTGAAACCATCAAACACACTTTTTAGGCGACTGACTAACTTATCCCGTGCTCAAGCGATGCAGCGACGCATGATCGTGCCTATTTCGTGAAATAGTATGGGTAGCAGACGTGCTAGCAAACTATACTTTAGGTGTGTTGAGTTGGTCTTATTAAGATAAGAAACCAAGTTTCTGGCTGCAATAGCTGCTGAAGTGTAAAATACTTCTATATTTCGTTTCATTTTAAGCCCGAGCGAAGTGAAAGCTACGAGCTGATGGGGACATTCAAGCAGCCTCCAAACGGATACTTCATGGCATTTGTCATGTTTTTTTTGCGTCCACTGTGAACAGATCAACCAATACAAGGCAATAAATGCGGTCTGACACTGTGGTTGAGCCGACGGTTATTCGAAGTATCCAAGATTAAGTTATGGATATCCCGTGGTAGCTTTTTCTCTTTTCGGCACTCGTATACCAGTTCCTTTTTGTGTAATACAAGATAACTATTTTCGATATTACAAGTCATTGTTCTGTTCTGCAACAAAATATGCGAATCATTTTATATTTTTTAGAAAAAAAAATAAACGACGTTTACAAACCTTTGTAACGCGAAACTAGAGCGCAGCTCTTGAGGAGTAGGAGGGGAGGCTATGAAGGGGTACACTCCTCGCCTCCTTTCCTTTCCGGAGGCGTACACTCCTCCTCCTCCTAGGTACACTCCCTCCTCCTTTACTCTCCTCCTCACCTCATTTCCTCTTCATCTTCATACCCTCCTCCCTCCATCCCTCCCCCCTCCTCCTTTCCTACCCCTCCTCCTTTCCTACTCCTACTCCTATCCCCTCTTCCTTTATTCGGTAGGGTTAGCTAACAGGCTATCGGCAGAATTTATTTTGTGCTGGTCGCATTATGAAAAAAGCACGTAAAGATTCGCACAGAATAAACGCGTTTATATCAGAATCCATCCGCATTAAAAAACGACGCGTGCTGAAATGTATTTTTTTGTACGCTGCGTTCTAGGTTTTTTATGTTTTTAGATACATTTTGTACATAAATCTATGTCAAACGATGAGGCTTGGGTGAAGGTTTGTAAAACCAAAAGTTATTTTAACCCTAATTAAGCAAAGGCACGAGAATACGTATGTCCCGCAACGTTTAAGCGAAAATGGCTTCACCTCCGTATTAGTCCGCCAGTGGAGAAGCCTCCTTTCTCTTAGTGTGCAAAAATTGTTCGACACTTCCCATTCATTCGGCAATTCTAAAAGTAGGTGCATACCACATATGTAGTTTACGGCTCGTCTTTGTGATCGTCTTCTTTTTAAATACCTATTTATAAAGAATATGAATTGTGAAGCCCGTATTCGATATGATTATTCGAATTACTGAGGTGTACTGTTATTTTCACGAATTCTGATAACACATACTGAAGACTGTTACAGGTGTCAAGAAATATCATCAGAATAAATAAAACCGACGCCCTAGGCTTTCATAAACCCTTTAAAGCTACAGCTTTATAGGGCCAACCAACCTCAGGAGACACGTAAGCATGAACTGTGCAGGACGATCAGTCCGTAGCCGCTAAACGATCTTGAGAGAAACGGCAACCGGTGTGGAAGCCGAGTGCACTGCTGACTGAGCTACGGATCCAGCACGCAGGAACGGGAGGAGCAGAAGGAGGTGGTGTGGGAAAAGGTGAGGAGCGGATAGGGTTGAAAAGAGCGAGAAAGGGAGGAGGAGAGACAGGTGACGTAGAAAGAGCACGCTGAACGAGTAGTAGAGAGGACAGAAAAAAGCGCTCTCCTCTTTCTTGGTAACCCAAAATATTTAGCGTAAAGTCTTTGTATCCAAGCGGTGCCGAAGGCAAGCGCGCGCATTTTCATAAAGAAACAAAGATGTGATGTAACCTGCTTCCACACAAGCCCCTGGGAATGGCAGCATCTGAAGTAATAGCACCACCCACCCAAGGCACTGAAAGATTAAAGGCTCCTTTATACGGCACTGTTTTCTTACGTTTTCTTTTGTCACATATAAGTAATCGAATCATTCGTGTCTCGGATGTCGCCTACCGGGCTTTCTCGTTTAACTTGTAGCCATGCTTAATATAAAACACAAATGTCCCGGTGACCTGTGGCGTAAACTGGCGTAAGCTTCGTCACATAACTTTAAAAAAAAATGGGATTGTGTGAATCTAAAGTCACGGGGTCTGGGAAAGTAGCGCCACTGCATTTCCGCCTGCTAGGCAGGACACAAACAAAAGCCAACATTCGGACGAAAACACTTCTCAAGGTGATGGGCTCATCGGTCTCCGATGCTATGGCAATTCCCATTTTCGGTCCCTTCAAATCTTCGAAGCTTTGAGAGGGTCGTTCAAATCTAGTCACACCAAGATCACCATGGAGCATAATCGTAGGGAAGGGATTCCTCCACAATATACGCATCTTTAGCACTGCATATGCAAATCGACTAACCTATATGGCCCATCTACAAGATTATCTTACTATTTTATTGTTCTTCTTGCGTATTTAAAACTGGAAATGTATTTGTCAATGCTTCCAAGACCCCACACCGGATGTAGGTGGTGTTACGAAGATGTACTCTTGTTTCGCCGGTGTGTGGCTAGCAAAATATGTGTATACGAACAAACGTCTCTATAAAGCTACGCGTCACAAGAAAATTTAGATTGGCTCACAAAAGATGAGAGAGCGCAAGGAGAAAATGCTCATTTCCAGGACCAAAATCGCGAATAAACGGTGAGCTTGGCGGTACTTTCCCGCGATCCATTTACTTTTGTAATAATTAGCCCGAAGGGTCATCCTACCGTAGGCACCAACCAAATAACGAGCACCACTCACCTTATAAAGCTACCGCATTTAGGCGTGTTTGGAAGAATGACCAAACATGAAGCATGTTGTTTTACAGCGAAGCTCTTCATGGGTAGTGTTCCGTGGATTTTTCCTGTGCGTGAGCAGGAACTGTGCACTCGCACCGCTGCACGCACTTCGCCCGCACGCCTTCCCCGTATAAAATATTAGAAGTAAATAACCTAATTAAAGCGGTGACGAACGCGCGTGCTAGGTGCCATTTGTTTTAGCTTTTTGCTTTAGAGCAGTTACTGCGCAGACGCCGGCACGTGCGCGGCGCGTGGAACACCATTCCCTGGATGCTCCTTGATGCTTGGGTAATTTAGCAATAAGTGTATTCAGTAGGTCAGTTATCAATAGGCACTGTTTTCAAGATCAGTAGACTCTTGGGTAGATAATGGAGGTTTCTCAAAGATTTGCCGCCATGCGACCCGCGTCGGCCATATCTACGCTCGCACTGCCCTCTCTTTGTCGTCATTCCAAGCACTTGCGTGCCTAGTTTCCGTTCCATTCCGTTTCCCGGGGGGGGGGGGGGCGGTGCCGTCGCCCGTGTCTGCTTTCGCGGGTGGCGGTCCAGCCGCGCGTGTCTAGTTTCCTCCAGCTCCTCGGAGCGGGTCTGTGTCGTGTGCTAAACAGCTTCGCTGGTCATCCACCCTCACAAAGTAAAATGGCTCTTGATTTTTCTTTTTATAATTACGCACGCATAACATTTTTTTCCTTCCCGTAGTTGTAAGAAATAGCACTCGACAGATGCACACATTAGAAATGCAGTCTTTCAGAGATTAATGAACTTTGCAAAAACTTAATTAGCAAACGTCGTAGCTAATACCCTTTAGCTGAAAGGAAAGTTTTAAAATCGTCGGTTGAATATTTTAGTTGTATATCAAGAGTTGTCGTGGTTTTCGCACTCTGTCATGTTTATACCAGAGGCTTACTTATATCATCGGAACAAACAAACAAATGCTGCAAAGCACATCCTCCAGTTTTAGTACACAAAACGTTTCTGGAGATGGTAACTGGGAGAAGACTAAAGACGCACAAACGAAACGCCAAAACGAGTCGCAAAGGTGTCGGGAAACGTTGTCTTGCTGCATATGCAATGCAGCGTAACAATAGTTTAAAAACAAAGAACATTCAATGTTACATATAGGCTGGTCGATTAGTGGAACTCTGGAGAACTCGGCGTGCGGCTTTCCATGGCCGGCTCCGGCCCAGAGGTTCCCTGGCGACTCGTGGCGGTGTCCTTTTGTAACAGGTATCCGGGGCGACGCACCCTTGAATATCTCGCGCATTGCGCCTAACAGGCCCGCACTCTTTTGACAGTTTACGGTGGCGACTAGATAATGGCGACACCGGGACGCCTCTCAAATAATACTACCGAGTGAACAATACTCGGTGTTCCAGTTAAATTATTTCAAGATAAAAAAACAACTTTGTGAACACTGCACGTGTCAAATCAGTGTGGCATTGTGCTCAGCCCTAGTTAGCAGGCCAATATATATTTTAATTTAAACTGAGCTAGTTTATATATTTTACATGTGCCAAACAGTTTAATTAACCTTGTTGTTTTAACTCACTTCTTAAATATCAAAATTGTCCTCAAACCTCGCAATAAAAAAGTCACGCAGAGTGGCTAAGAAACATTCGATCATGCTGTTGTTATTAAAGTAGCCCACGTGACTTACTTTTTATCATTTTAAAATGGTTTGTAAGCATCAACAAAAGGGTGCGAGATTAAGAAAAAAATTAATTGCGTGTCCAAAATCGTATTTCTGTCGAGGCTAGTAGTAGTCACGACGAATTAGTTTTAAATCTCGTGTTTTTTTAAGCTCGAAACACTTAGAGACGCTCAGGCTACAGCAATGAAAACGAAAAGGTGGATGTTTCTTAGCAGGCACTGCAACACTATCGGAAACGTTTTCACAACAAACCAATAATTAAAAAGTCAGCCTAGTGATTTGTGTTAATTATACACTTTTGCACATAGCCAAAATATAGTGAATTGCTTCATCGGACTGTGAACAAAGCAGCTTTCATTCGACAAGCGTGCCGTGCTCCAGCTTTTGTTAAGTGTCGGCGCACGTTGCCTCAAACACCAAGCATATAGTGTCACAGCCGCAACAGGGCTCCCCTGTCGGGTCGTGCAGCACTTTCATTGTCTGGTAATATCGATCATGTGACCATGCCAAGGAATATTGACTTTTTAGTTATTATCGTAATTTTTTTTAAATTAAGTGTGTTGGTAATAGAAATCTAATTGCTGGCGCTATTGGCAGAGTACAAGTCCATGCTATGCGTGAGAACACTCAAAACAAGTGTTAATGTCACTCAGGATTGTTATTTTATATCTGTCTTTGTGTTTATATTAGGTATGTTCCACCCACTTGTTTCCCTTCCTGCTTGGACTAGTATTGGCTCTCGGTTTGTATTAATAAATGTATATTGTACGCCAAAATGAAAAAAAAATTGGTGAAAGAGAGAAACGAACTGTGGTGGCCAGTATTGGGACGAACGGAACCCCGAAGAAAGAAATGATGGAAGCGGTGGGCTGCAACTAAAATCACCGGACGAAATCGTATTCTAAGTGTGGCGATTATGTTAGGAATGACCAAACCTCTACCGGAATCGCCCTGTTGTTGGATTAGCCCAGCCCGCTATGCATTTTCTTGTCATCGAGCGAAACCATCAAGTACCATCCTGACTCTGAAAGGCTTGAAGCCATCTGCGTGATGAAATATGATCAAGAGTGACGCAAGCCAGTCTGCTCTTTGGGCGTGCTTGGACAACCGGAAATTTCTACATGCATATACCATTTCCTCATAATAGATGTACAGATACCTCTGTCAGAAAGAATCAAAAAGTAGGAAGAACGAACATAGACACCAATTTAATTTTTCTCTTATAAACAACATACATTTCGTAGACAAGATGATGTCCAAAATATACATTTTTAAAGAAAAAGAGGGGTTATCTATTTTGTTTCTCTCATGCCTTTTTATTTTATAACCGACGTATTACTTGAACGCAGTACCTTCTTGTGTCGAAATATACTTCGCTGCAAACTAACGAAGATTTGTTTTCTGTCACAGTGCTTTGTGCTCCATCGCACTTTGAACTTCCTTTGAAACAAAATTCTTTTGATCTGAAGTAGTCATGTTAACAAAAATGTCGCATGATACAAGATGAAGAGAGTATTGGTAATAGTATAGGAAGATTAATTGCTTGTTTTATTTGATTCACTCGAAGTTGCATTCCAACAGTCATTCTGTACTGCTTCTTCTAGACGTCTACCTTTCGCTACGTTTCTCATTTACAACACCGGTAGTTGTAACCTTTCCTGTTTCTCAACTAGTTTTTAGTGCACACTGGTGTTCATTGTGCAGACGCATAGCGTATACCGGGTCTTTGGAAGAAAGGAAAACACTTTTGTCATCGCCAAAGTGAACTATGCATCGCCAAACACTCAGTATCAGTACACATGCGGTATTGAGCGGCTTGGATAAAATGCAAGCTTTAAGAACTTTATCGTAACTTTTCAAACTGTTGTCGCAATTTTTCGGAAATTTCGTCCTAGCCCTAGAGGACGCTGTTGAAATGAAAGTTTTAAAATGTTTAGTTAAAACTTTAGATCATATGGTGCTGATATCGGTGATTTGTTCCGTTCGATCTGCCACGTTTACGATACGGGTCTACATTACTGTGGCTGGTTAAATAATATTTATACTGGATAAATAAGTGGAACACAGCGTTAAATGTTTAAATATGCAGTTCCACATTAGGTCGGGACGCAGTCAACGCTACCCTTCGATGGAGTGAATCATTCAGCCCCGAACGTCCATCGTCATAAGCTTCTCTTCTTTGTGCGTTTATCAGCGACTAAATCAGTCACGCACAACAACAAAAACAAAACGCAGGATCCTTCCTCATTCACTCTGCGTGATTTGCTTATCTGTAGACAACAAACTGACTATGATGGCGAGCGGCATGACAATGCACTTTTGATGGTGGTTAATACCATCCATCCATCGTATCGTAGCGTGAGATGCGGTGGGACGTAATGTGAAACGGAGTATAGACCTTTCCAGCACCTATGACCCGGCGCGAAAAACGCTGAGTCACGGAGCTGAGGGCGCATGCGCAGCGTCTGGTATACCGCACGGTTGATCAACAGGGCATGCCCAGAAGGCGTTCTACAGCCGAGCAGACAAAGATGGCAGAGCGCAGAAGGTGATTTCTGCAAAGGGTTATATAGTAGCCCCGGCTCAGCCCAATATGCTGCCTTCCTGGCTGTGTTCCAAATCTAACCCCAATGAACCCGGGTTAATCCAACGGCTAGTGTCACGTGACAACAGAGATTGAAGCACGCTGGACGAGGAAAGTTTTTGGAACGCCAAGGTACAAAACTCTTATCCGGGAGTAAGATCGAGTAAATTTTGGAACACGGCCTTCCTGTTCTCACAGCGAAATATCAATGTCTCTGCAGACTAAGAAGGGCGTGAAGGCTTCCGGGTGATGGAGTGCATCCAAGAGTGAAGCCGGCCTAGTCTGCTTTTACCCGGACTTGTTAACCCGAAAATGGCCCCGGACGTCCATCATATCAGCACGGTGGATGGACAGCTACTTCAGCTCAAGTTGAAATGGCGAAGATAGGACAAAGACGACAGCGTTTCTTCTCTTCGAGGAAACGTATACATTGTGTTTCTGTTAACTTGTGCCGCCACTTCGAATAATAGTGGCGCGTGCTAGACGTGTGGGACAAATGCAGTATTGTTCACAGTCCTGTTGAGCAAGTCAAGATGATTTTTGCGATGGTCTGATTTGACTAATTTATGCAAACTCTTCAAAAAGTCTTTTAGTATCAATTTATGGACAAACTTTTCAATAAAACAGTTATACGGCGTGTGTAAAACATTTTATTGTTTCGTTTCCGTAAAGCTAGCCTTGTATGTCGAATTATGTATCAACTTAAAAGAAATAAACTTGGGCATTTCGTTTGAAATCTAAAAGAATCCACGTGACTACCTGCTAGGGAACTGTGATGCTAATCCCCGTTGTCACGAGCGATTTCTTAATAAAATAAACTCGAGCACTTTCTAGTGCCTGCAAACACACGAGGGGTATCTTGTTTAAAAAAAGAGTACCACGATTGAATGGTCTTGTATTACGCTCTACAACTTTTGCAGTAGAGGGTTTGCGCGCAAATTAATATTAAAAATATCTAATTAGTTTGTTTTGTTTACCCGTTTTACCGATCGAAATCTATATATTGTATTGCTCAGTAAATTTCTCAACAATACTCTGTTGGTTCAACACGCTTCGAGCACCTTCTTTTAAATATTCGGCACAAGTTAGTTGAAGCATCCTGTATTTTATGCAAATATAATCTGGTGACCAATATATGCGTTAAATTTTACGTACAAAACGTGAAAGTATAAAACAGCGAGGACGAGGACAGGAACAGGACATCTTTCATATACTTTCACGTTTTGTATCTATTAACCAACACGCTCGTTTCCAATTGTAACTGCCAACGTTTTTCGAGCCATGTTTCGTCCAAACCCCAACTGCATGAAAGATGTCCTGTTCCTGTCCTCGTCCTCGCTGTTTTAAACTTTCACGTTTTGTATCTATTAGCCAACACGCTCGTTTTCAATTGTAAATTTTACGTAGGATATAGGTCTCAGTGCTCTGTGTGGTTAGTTTCTTAGATATCGAAATATTTGTGATAATTGGCGTCTGGCGAATTTTATTATCCTTTCTGCATTATGCCACCTCTTCTTAAATATGTTCACGTTTTGACAGATGTCCCCTGGTTTCTAATGGCGACCATTCATAACCTCTTGGGTTTCATGACTATTGTTACCATCTACTGATAAGTCTGATAACTTATATCATAGATGGTACGAAGACCAGCGAATGCGTTATAAGCACTATTTAGCAATATAAAAAATACAATGTATGTTCATGGTTCTGTAACTTTGATGACTCCTTAATCTCAATTCCAGCATCGGGACACCGCAGTCAATGTTTCTCTCAATAGAACCTATACAGCAAGCCAGAGAAAAGCCTAACATGGCCCAAGTTTCGCAATTATAGAGGCCGAACCTGGGAATATAACGTTTTGTCTAAGGCGTTAGTTAGTACCAAAGTACATTAATTTGCTTTTCTATGGATCTTTTTTTATTATTTGCCACATATTCGCCAAAGAGCCAAACATCAGCCAAACAAGCCATGGATAAACCGAGCAAACAACAGCGAAGCCGAATTTTAGCATATCTTTCGCGATTCAAGCCCACAATTGTCAGCTAAACACTTAACAACAAGAAGTCCTAAACCTAATTTTGGCACTTTGAAAATTTAGGGCCAGAATACCTAAACAAATCTGGTCAAAGAATATCTTTTTTGAGTATACATTGAATATTTGAGGCTATCACGGGTTTCAATTGAAGGACAGAAAACAAACAAATTCTGGTCCAAAGAACTGCACTTTTGGTGATGTCGGTAATATTACTCAAAGTGTTTGACTTATTTAAAAAAAATTGTAGAAGAATGCACGTTCATTGTACAATTTGACAAAGTGCCTTGATAAACGTGACGAATTAGCTAAATATCAATTTATAAAACAAACAATTTTCGAATTTGAAAATGTATTCGCGGTAGCACAGCTCTTTGGGTATGACAAAACTAATATGACATTAGTTTTTGAAACTTAGAGTCTTAAAAGGCCTAGAAGATGACAAGGTGTAGCAAAACTTCGGCTTCTTTGCCCAGAGTTTGGGCATGTTGGCCATAATTCAGCAAAAATGAATTGCTAAAGTTACGTTCGATTGGTGGTAGTTCGGTTGTTATCTGGAAACTACGGGGCTAAATCGCCAAGCAATCTCCAGAGTAAGGCTTCACTTCTCTCTGTTCGGTTTTCATGTGGCAAATATGGGCATAAATTGCCATACAAATGCCAGGTTTAACTTTCACTGCTGGTAGTCTGGTTGTAATCAGGCATCTTGGGGTCTAAGTATCCAAACAAGTGCCTCACTTTGGCTTCACTTCTGGTGGTTAGGGTTTCATGATGCAATTTTGGGCATAAATGCAAAACAAGTGGAGGATGTATGCTTCACTACTGGTTCCTTGGTTCAGACGCAGAATCTATTGCTGAAGTCTGGCACTTTGGCAATTATTTGGCGAGCGAGAGACAACCCATAAAAATGCAAAAGAAAAGTACACTTGCACTATCTAACGCTTTGAAGCAAAACCGCGTTAGGCCCAAGCTAGGCCCCAAAGATTGCCAAGGTCGTGCCAATCAAAAGCGTTTCTCTGGCGAACTACGTGGGATAATATTTCGAGATTATCCATAGAGGTGGCATGCGGCGTTCAGATAAATGGATCTAGACAAATAGGTAGAGAATATGTCTGTGTTTCTTTTCAACTTCCTTATCAAATGAGTATCAAATATTGAAGACTATTAGAGGCTGGTCTTTAATCCTTGTATTTCGCAAACTTGGTCCAGGAATTTACTTCTCTGTAACTTCTAGCGAACTCGTTCAGTGCCATATTCATAGATGAATTGATTAATTTATTAATTTGTGTTTTCGTTCGTTTTAAACAAATCAAATGATAGCCTAAGTACATATTCCAAAATGGTTTTGTTACATGCAATTTTCATTTTATACCGCCTAAAGATGGCTTTAGTACATATTGCAAAAATTAGTTTATCCGATCTAGTCACTTTATAACAGTGTCGCCACTATTGTGTAACAGTGTAGCCAAAGTGTCACGACATCTGAGCATCGGCAACTGTGTTCCTCCACCTAATGAGTAATTAACTTTTTTAACTAGATTTCATTTTGTGTTTTTTAATTATTTTCTATTAGTGTGACTCGATTAGGATCACATTTTGTTCGTTTGTTATAGTGTTCTTATGGAGGTGCACCAATCAAAAGACCATTGGGAATTTTTTAGGCACTTTCTATAAGTTTATTAATATGATTACATTAAATTTACACGTGAGCAAACACGACAATATACATTATATGTAAAAATATTATTTTAAGAAAAACAAAACTCACGAGACAGGGTAGGCAAGAACCACTACTGAACGAAACGCGTACACGGCTCTCTGAAATAAATCATATTTTCTAAAATATCAACCTATAAAATGGACCACCAAAAATAGCGAACGTGAAAGGAGCGAAGTTTAAAGCATATAATTGTATCCATACTAACCCTGAGACGTAGGAACAATTGAAAAACGGACAGAACAACGAAATCTCTAACAGAGCTTCACCAGCTCGCCTGCATTTTTTTACCTTTCTTCACATATAATTGTCTCGTTAAATTCGTTGCTATTATAAACAAAATATATATATCGAAAGAAAAAGCAAATACCCATCTGTACAAAAAAAAAAAAGCCGATCTAACCCACCGTTATCCCACAATGTTGTGAGCTGTTTGCTTTTCCGGAGCTTAGAGCAAACGTGACCGTGGATTGAGCGAGCAAGCGGGAGGGGAAATAATGCTTTCTACCCTTTCCCCCTGGTTGTCTCGCTGTTGTCCCAAAAATAGCTCCGCACTCAAGGGCCCCAGTCCCTGAACCACGATCGCGGCACTGGGTCAGGGACAATCGATTACAAAGCAAAGCGCATTCTGCGCTTGGGTCGACGGCCAGTAAACGGGCTAAGAGGGACTGGCAGTTCAACATTTTAAAGAGCACGTGCGAACTTAATTGCTCCGGATTTTCTCAAACACAATCAAGAACACTGCGGGCGCCTTTGTCGTTTATTTCTGTGAAACAGCTTCTAAGCTAAAAAGGAAATAAAATTATTTTTCTTACTGACAAGTTCGTTGTATTGAAATAAATGCAGAGGCGCCCATAACGTTATTTCTCGTTTTGGCGAAATTATGCTTAGGTGGGTGGCGGCTGTTAGACACGTTTCGTATTTCTTTTTTTTATATTTTTACCTAGATAACATTATGTTCTCAAACTTTCGAGTCTTTTATATCCACCACTAGCACCACAATCGTATGGGTTTCCGTCTTTCTAGGATCCATAGTTTTTGCGGCCCGGTAAAACGGGTATCATTACTTCGATCGAACCTGGTATGTTGGAGATTTGTGTAGTGCAGCACCTATTTGTTCATAAGGGTAAACCCGGCCGAGACTGATAGCAAAATAAAAAAGCACAGCAACGAACTAACTCAAAACACAGCTACTGACTTTATTTATCTACGTCGCATTTATTAAAGCGTTGTGAATGAAATCGGTAGATGTGTATTCATTTAGTGGGTGTGATTGGCAGTTTTGTTTTTATTTCCCACCAGTCTTTGGTTTATTATTTTTGGAGTTGACCAGTTTTGAACCGTCATTTTTATTTCATCGTTTTGTTGTCCTTTTTTATGATTAGGCATGCAGTACGGTGCTAGGGACAGAACGCAAATAAGAACACCTGACATAGATCCTCTAGTTCATACAGGTTTCAACAGAAGCACAATACATGCAGAGCACTTGATTAAATAAAAGCTATATAGACGTACATTGTAACGAAAATCAAATATGACCGAATATTCGGGGAGGGTGCATTGCTTCCGGTTGACCATTGTTTTTGCTTGATTGCTTTGCTTTGCTTGCCCGCAGTCATTAGCGCGTACTTTAAAAGTTTCACCGCCGAAGACCAAATGTGGCACCTCCAGAAATTTACTCATGCTGAATCGACAAGCCTTCCTGATGACGTGGATGAGACAATCGAACACTTGTGCCTAAAAACATGACAAATTTGCCGACGGCATTGTGGGCGAATCTTCACGACTATCTATTCGAGCCGCCTGCTCCAGATAGCTGAGAACGACATTAAGCCTACAATTTGCTAAACGCGTTAAACTACTGCGTGAACGGCAAGGAATCCGCGATAGGCACCTGCCTCCCACATGCGCCAAAGATACGCGCCGAGCTTGACCTCAGGTGTGGTCAAGGCGGATCAGCAAACGACCTTCCGAAGACTTTTATTATGCTTCCTTCAGCGTGACGCGAGTCTCTGTAACGTATAATTTTCTAACGCTTTGATTTACTTGCTATGGTATTCAAAGTTTCTTTCCCAGAGCTTCGTGTCACCTTGCATTTCTCCGTGCCGTATTGAACCTTTGGAACCTATCGTTCTACAGAGGTGGTCGGACTAGTCGCCTCCCGCCGCGTCCTCTCGTTTGTCCCGTTGGGCCATCTGTCGGTAGCACATCGAAGTAGAGCAAGCACCGTCGCCGCCGTCCTACGATCCCCCAGGCTCGGCGGTATTCGGTGGCTTGGCGGCTCCGGTGGCGTCACTCGACTCGAGAAACCTCACTTGTCATATTTTGTTGGTGCCGGTGCGCACCGTCAACTAAAAAGCTCAACACGGGGGCATATCTAGAGCGTGGCTCTCACGCAATTTCTCGCTAAAGAACCAAGAATCGCCACGCACCCACCCAAACACAAGGTAAAAATAGATCAGAAATGATTTTTTCTCACGTTGTCAAGGCGACCGGAAGGGGCGAAAACACCCTGTATAAACTTTAATTCAGGGCTCACATTCATGTTAAAACAATTTTGATCCTCTTTTTGTAAGTTCTACGGAACTCGTTTTTTTTTTATTATTATACAAGCTTCATCACGGTGACAAAGACAGGGTAGCACAAAATGTGCTTCCAGGGAAGATGAGGCGGGCGTCTCAACGGCACCGCCTACCGAAGATTCGCTTTCATTTCTGACACACGCCGTGAGATGGCGCTATAACTTTAAAGGCCACGAAGCGCGCGAGCTCATTCCCAAGCCGCGCGAATGCGTGGACCGTACCCCGAGCTTAACCGGCAAGGCACATGACTTACAATCTCAAATTGTTGAGTTCAAGTGTGCCGGGGGACTGAAACCATTTTATATGGTTCCCTACAGGCGTAACACTTTTCGGTGTCTGTTTTTCGCTACCACCGAGGGATACAGACGGCCGACCGGTACAGACAGCAGTTAGAGCCGGTTGTTACAACCAAACATTACAAAACTAAATGTAAATCCGCTGATAAAAAGCATACTTTGCTCAAATATAAAAAAGAACCTACTAAAGCAATGAAGTAGTTTAGTTTAATACCGCAGTTATTCAGGTGTTGTTGGTAGGCATACACTAGTACTAGTCAGATTTTGGCCTCACCTGCGCAACATCAGTTCACGCACAGTTTAGCACAAATGGAGATTTATTTACTTAAGTGAGCTGGCAATGTGAGCTTTTGCTTGCCAGCGTTGGTTTTTGGGGGCATGCTGGTCAAATAATTCGATTATCAAGGGGCAGAAGAGGCGCACACTTACATACGATTCTATTTCAGTAACGTTTTATTTCCAAATCACTGAGAAGATATAAAAGGTTTTATTGTATCCTGAACACAGATATATTTTATTAAGTAGCACAGGGACAAGCATCAGAACGGTCTTAAGTAAGCAAATAGGGTAAGGCAAAATCATTTAAAGCCTTCGAAACATTGTTTAGAGGCTCATTAGAACACAAGCAAGGTTTCGAATATGGTTCAACCAAAAATTGGTAATATGAACGTGGTGATTATAGACCATTCCAGTAGGGAGAGCGGAGAGAGAAATGCCCCTCTCCTGGGAGGGCGGAGTACCAAACATCCGACTGGAGTGTAAAAATTGTCTAAAATCGTGTTATTCTTGGCAATTTCAGGCTCGAATATGCGGATTCAGACGTGAAAGTTACTGTACGATATTACACCGATAAGGAAATGAACAGGGCACAAGAGACCCTTCTACAAAAGTGCGCCATCTCGTAGCCGTTGCTCCAACTACTCGAGTCCGCCATTGTTTTGGACACGCACTCTGGACGTTTATTGGACACGAGGCCGCGTCAGCGTTCGTCGGTCGTTCGGCGAGGGCTCGGAGCCACTCATACGCCTCGTCCTCAAAAAATGGCAACCAATGTTGCTTGATGGAATTCTGAAAGAGGCTCTACTCAGCAATACCATGGCGTGCAAAAACAAATTAGAACAACCTTGTAAACGCTTTGGTAGCTATGTCTTCTATGGAGAAAGATTAATTGCGTTTGCAGTAAATTTCTGCTAGGTAGACTTCGTACTAATCAAGACCTTTCACACCTATGAATGGTAACTTTGTTTTTGTTTTTAGAACCTGAATATAAAATAACCCACCTAAAAAAACGATTTTTTGTAATTTTTTAATCGATCAACGTATTTGAACCGGGCTTTTTGTCTGCAAATTCTCCGACATAAAGTACAGGGCTTGCATTACTGCAGGTGTTTTAATAGTCTATTTTAGAAAAACAAACGTTTTTTATATTTACGGGTAGGCTGTACTTGCAATACGATTAATGAGAACGCATTTGTTTTTTGTTTTTACAATTAAGCCTGCGTTGACGTGAATCAATTTATCGGGGGCCGGGTTTTACAGAAAATCGTAAGAAATCACATGGATTATATACATCAAAATCTATTCAAACACAACTATGTATTAAAATAACTAATGCACGAGAATTTTCATAAAAAGGCCACTGTATTTTTTAAAGAAATTTATCTATCAGCACAACTGGGATGTAGGAGGTAATATAGAAACCAACTGGTAAAATAAAAGCACCAGACACCAAACACAAGCCAAATAAATACTTAAAACACTTTTGAAATTTTTAAAGACTACACATTTAGGCAACTTATTCCACTCTTCAATAATTCTCGGGGAAAAAAAAAGCAAACACATCAGCGTGGGAGGAAAAGAGTGGGGTTTTGTTTCGGGTGTTCAGCTATTCATGATAAATAAAACTGTTGCTGTGAAAACTTATGTCCGTATTTATCACGACTTCAATGTTATAAATGTGATCTAGAAAGTTTAGCCTAAAATATTTTCTTCGTTCGCTTATAATGAACTCCGCTGGTAGATTCGGAGCTTCCTCAAAAATTTGTGACGTAGTCAAGAATCCGCTCCGTGGATCCCGCTTCAAAAATGCGAGCGAAAGATGGACTCGCATTTTCGGAGCGATGCTCTAGAAACGGTCTGCCCTTTAAAATGGCCGCTACTCGAAATTCACAAGCCGACCAACGCCTCAGCCGACAGTGTTTTCCGACAACCAGATCACTGCCTTTCCGACAACCAGGTCGCTGCCATCCCGACAACCTGCCATCCGTACCGGAGCACATGCCACAAATATCGTGGACGACATCCGCGTTCTCCACCGGCACATGTACCTTCGGGCGCCATGGAGCGGCGGGCACGCACAGCGATCGACATCGGTGGAACTCAGATTGCTGGTAGGAATTTAATTAAACACTAATATAGAGCAAACCTCACTTGCGCGGTCGTTGCTTAGCCTACTCTTTCTTTATAGCGCAAAAAAGGGCCGGCGGCGCGCAGTGTATGAAGGCGAACAATCCGTTGCAGGCAGCGAATTGGACACGCGTACTTTTCCCCCGTTTCCTTCGGGTTTTTTGTCGTTCCTTCTCACGTTCGTCCTCTCCGGATCGCCCATCTCAGCGTTTACGATTTTCCACTCTTTAGTCCTGCCTACATGCATCCCCGATCCAATGAGATAGGGGCTTTCGAACCGTCGCAATCCCGCGTAAGCAACCGATGCATCCGAACAGATCCAACTCGACGGTTCGGTCAATCCGGCTATCTCTCCGCGCATGCGCTCTGACGAGTGAAGTGAAATGACGTAGCGCCCCTCTGTCGACTTCCGCCATGTAATGTCAAATTCCATGGATCAAGTTCGGCGTGGTTGGAGGCACTTAACGGGGCGGGCGATGCCACATATCTATGAGCTGAATATGACCAACTTGTGCTGGATCTTCCTGCGGAAGATGCGCGCTCCAGATGTGGAGCTTTTGGAGCGCTCCAAAGCTGCGAAGGAAATTCACCTGAGAGGCCGACCTACAAAATCATTTTCGGCAGGATAGTAAAATCCTCTCGCCACTCCTCGCCACCCTTCTCATTTTCCCCTCTCCCATTGCTATTTTGGCGTCGAGAGGATTCTTTGATGCTGCATCTTGAGGCTGGATAGGCCGGGATAAGCTCCCGGATTATCCAGTCCCAAGATGCAGCAACAAGAGGAGTTCCTCCGCCGTCAAAATAACAGTGGGAGAGGAGCAAATGGGAAGCGTTGCAGGAGGATTTTTCTACCTTGCGGAAACACTCTTTTTAGGTCGGGCTTTGAGCAACTTCCTATGTAGGGCCTCCTTCATGCTGGTGAGGGTTGCTCCGAATTCATAATTATCCTTTTTTTTATTTTGCTACAGAGTAGATTTGACTTGTTTTTGTTTTGCATCAGAGTAGACCTGATTTTTTTGTTTTGCAACAGAGTAGATTATATTTGTTAATGAGTGTATGTCTTTTTTGACACATTCTGAAAGTTCATTATGCTTAACGTCCATGGGAGCCTGTAAATAGGCTGGTTCGACGCAGATGTCATATTCTTTTGTTTGTTTTCTGAACAGGGTGGTAGGCGTTTAAACCAGCTTCAAACAAAAGACTTCCTTTAATGACTGTTACTAATGACAAGTGCAGCTCAATTGAATTTATTTACACTGCAACCAGACGGTCGCTAGAATGGAAGGTCATTCACGACAGACTCGACAGTTCACAGAGAGAATGTTGCCCATGGGTCAAGGAACTCGAGAGATTGGTTTCATTACCTTGATAGCCCGAGGACCCCATATTCCAACAACGCCGTCTCCATGCTGCTTACGGACTTACAAGCAGTACAAAGGAATGTCCCGTTCCGGAATAGATTGGACAATCGAAGAACAACTTCCGGAAGGAGAGGGATCAATGACCGTTATATAAGTGTAGGGACTGTCATCGAAGCGCGCTCCTGGACAAGAAGCTGTCATGCCTGGCCTCGTTGCGCGAAGCAAATAGTCTGAAGAGCCAAGACAACCTGGAATAATTGAGGCCTTCGAGCATTCTCTCTTGCTCCATGGAAGGCCATCGCAGTCGGATATCGCCAGCTCAGCAATGGGATCTAGTCCAGACGCCGAGCGTACTCGAACGTGTCGACTGGAGGCGAAGAACTGGCGAAAGACTTCAAAATAATAAATAACAAAAAAATTACCAACTTTGTTTAAATTTTTGGTTTGGAAATTGCCGATTTCGGATATTTAAGTGGAGCCGGAAAAACAGCGACAGAGCGTTTCCCGTCAGTTCGCTTTCTATGAAAGATCGGTTCTCTGTCGCTTCATTCAACAACGATCTGTCTTGCGTGCACATCGCTCAAGCGCTCACCGATTGAAATCAAAGGCGGCTTTACGAGCACATCTTCCCTGTCGAAAACGGGGACAAGAGCAACAACTGTAATTCGTGCTGTCAGAGCGGTGCGAAAGGAGCAGCGACCTCCGGAGCTTTCACCAAAAAACTTTGAATGAAATGATATGCTCTCTTGTCAGTTGTGTCTCGGGTCCATTTTTACGGGAGGGACAGCAAGAGAATCACTTCAGGATCGAACAGACATCGCTCGCCCAAATTTTTCAAAGAAGAGTTGTCCTATTTTCTTTTCATTTTCTTTTACTACCCGTTTTAGGACTACAAATTGTGAGGAAGAATTGTTTTGGGTCTCCAATGATAGTTTGCAGGAGATACCGGGAGGACAATTTGAGCAGTGGCACCATCTGAACGGTGAGTTCTCATCAACTTGCCGCGCCGTAGCTCGAGCAATTATGCCGTACCACACGAGCAGGGCCGTCAACCGTGCGCATGCTTGCTGTGCTATTTGGCGCACATTTGCGTTTGGCGCCAAGAAGATCCACTGCTACACGATAGGTTATACAGTTACTGCAACAACATTCACAGAAATATACATGCAGAAATATGTCCAGCATGTTTTTTTTAATTACTGCTGAGTTTGTACTTCTCATTTTCTTAAAACGGTAGGAATATTCATTACTCAGGTTGCCATATGTCGGTCGTTGCACCAACCTCGCTCCGTTACCATGTATAACGCTACTGCTAAAGCGCCGCTATGGTGTGAATTTCATTCCACACTACTGAGATTGAAATTCTTTGCCAGCGGCAGGGGTATGCCGCAGCAATGCTTATTTATTTTATAATGCATTGCCCCCCCCCCCCCAATATATATTTTCTAGAGGCGGTGCGGGTATTCCATTTTTATCAAAAATAACGACGGTCTATAGAAGCTTCGGCAGCCAGGTGTTGGAAGGCAACGATAACACTAACCCACGGTTTCTCTCCTATCCTCTTTTTTAAAACTACGCCCAACCGTCAGGTTCACGACATCCGACAGCCTGACACTTCGGCGCTTGTGACTTTCTTTTTTTGCGGCTCCGAGACAACTTACGGTGCGTGGGCGGAACAGGACGTTAAACGCACCAGTCGGAGAAGAGTTCCAGGCAGCGTCTTTAGCAGTGTTGTACACGTTCCTCAAAAAAAGGAACGAAAGCTCGTTCCTCGTTCCTTGTGATTTTTGGAACGCGTTCCCGTTACAAGTTCCATCTGTGAAAAAGGAACTCGTTCCCGTTACAGTGTAAAAATGGAACGTATCGTTACATATACGTTACATTTGTATTTTGCTAATTACCATATTTAGTTAAATCAAGCAGAGATTTTTTTTCTTTTTTTATCTGTCCCATCAATACGCAACATACCAGTTTGTATGTCATGATGGAAGGGCACCAGAAGAAGAAAACAAGCGGAAGCAGGGTTTTATTTGTTGATATATTCAAGTTAAAAATTTCAGCTTTTAACCATATTCATGTTTGTAGTGGACGATTCAGACGAGCCGAATGTACTTTTACCCCGCATTGCACGAGCGTTTTACAACTGCCTCACACGTTTCAATTTACCGAAGTTCCCTGCTCGAACTTAACAACAGTTGCTTCTCGATGTTGCTGTCCGCAAGACGAGCAAGTGAAGGAGGAGGTAGGGCTTTTGGAAGGTCAGCCTTGAAAACTACAAATACTTCTTTGTGAAGGTTGGATTTGTTGTTCAGTTCGAAGGTGGGGGACAAGAGAAGGAATAAATGTTATTTTTTGCGTATCTTTTAAGTGACCAATGTTCGGGATGCAAGGATGCGTTCGATGTCTGGCAACCTGTGATTTTGTTGTAACTGTAGGTCTCGTTATGGAAGTTCAGAAATGGCTGTAGTCGGCCTTAGATTTCTGGGTGTATGAGGATTCGTGGAACCAAAAAAGTAGCTGAGTTTGAAACGACCCTCTTTCTTTGTCTTTTCCTACGACTAAAAGTTTTGCTTTTTGTACCGCAGTTTCGGGCACTCAAAAAAGAATCAATGTCCACCAGCTGTCCTGCACCCGAAACTGTTAGCAAGCGAGGACCACAAAAAATAATCCATAAGATTAGTAGCCAAAAAGTTAACGAGATCCTGCACTTCGTAAAGATATTGTTTTTGTACTTTCAAGATTTCCCTGTTATAAATAAAATAAAAATTACCCCACTGGACGAAGAAAAGGAACGCCGTTACTCTTTCCGTTCCAGTAAAAATGTAACGCGTTCCCGTTCCAGTTCCACCGATGCAAAATGGAACGGCGGCGTTCCTTCGTTCCTTCTAAAAGGAACGCGTTCCAGGAACGCCGTTCCTTGGAACGCCGTTCCGTACAACACTGTTTAGCACCAAACATAACTTGCTCTGCACTTTTCATTGTCTAGTTGATTAGTGTGCCACCTCGAACGTTGTCGAGTTACGCTAAGCAACAAACCCCTCGTTCTCCACATGAATGTTAAGTGCAACTTAGGGTGATCGCTATGACGACGATCACTAGAGGTTAGTGAAAACGTTGACGCTCGTTCACTTTACGTTGCTACGCTCATGTTTTAAGTAGGGTTTTGTGCTTTCGGTAAATACCAATAAACACCACAAATAACCCTGAAACCGTCTTTATTAAAGTCGGAGAAATCCGAAAGCCCCGAATTTGAGCTGTTCTTGAATGAAAGCAATAGCAACCGTCCCGAAAAACAACAAATCTGAACTACACCTTAACTACAGTGTGATAACTCGGACGCAGCTGGATGACGAACTGAACACAACGATGTTTTTTTCTTACCCTTTAATTTTATTCTTCTTCTATTGGTGCGGAAACGTTTACCAAGCATTCCGGTCACAAGTTTCGTCAAGTGTAGAGAATCCCATGCCGTGTCCTGTATTCTTTAATATAAACCACGATAAACCCGTTCTATTTTTTTTGTTGAGTCGTTCGTCCGAAAAATAATGTTGACAACAAACATCATGAGCCATTCCACTCTGTGAAGGTGGAGGACCAGCGAAGCTGTTTAGCGCACGACACAGACGTGACACAGAATCTTGAACAAAGGTACGAACTATCGCCACCCCGAGAAGCCGGAGGAAACCAGACACGCGCGTGGGAACCGCCTTCCGGCGGAAATTAGACACGGGCGACCGGACCGCCACCCCGGGAGAGCGGAAAGAAACTAGGCACGCAAGCGCATGGAACGACGACAAAGAGAGGCCGCGCAAATTTTCGTTGACGTACATAAAACTCCAAGGAACCCTGGCCATAAACAGCCTCGCTGTAAAAATACCGAATTACATTAAAAAAATCACCGAAAAACATAGCACAAAAGTTTAAGGAAAAAAATTAAGAATCCCAGAACATCAAACACTAGCTATATAAACACTGTCAACATGTCGGAAAACGGAACACATTGGCTGACATCCTGCACGTATCGCTGTTTTTGCCACATTTGTTTGGTTGTTTGACAGAGACGCGACCTCGTCTTGTTAAGCTTTTTTCTTCTTCTTCTTTTTTAATGAAACATTTTTAGCGACGTCTTTTTATGCTCATTTATCACAGTGAAGAAAGGTGCCACAGCTCGCCTGTATAGCTCCCGTGAGTGATCCGTTTCCTACTCTGCGGTAGATCCTCCCATTTGATAAAAATATTTCGCTTAACTCTTCGGTCTGTCCGCCGCCGACTCTACGATACAATATAGCCAATCAAGCACCTTCGAAAGTGCATCCTCACGGCACTCGTTGAAATCTGTGTGTTTTCTAACACATTTTGATGGGCGCCGTGAAGTTGCACTTTTGGTGCTCCTCGAGGACCTGACCTGACCTGACCTGACCTGACCTGACCTCACCTGACCTGACCTCACCTGACCTGACAGACCTGACCTAACCTAACCTGACCTAACCTAACCTAACCTAACCTAACCTAACCTAACCTAACCTAACCCAACGTTAAGGCCCTATCGGATCTTAACGTTGTCTGCAGTCTCGGTATGGTGCCTGGAACGCGTCTCCGACTGGTGTGTGTTTACCGCGTCCAAAAAAGTGGTCCCTCGATTTCCTCCTGGTGACGTCATACAAGTGTCATGCTGTCGCCGATCGCGATCCTGGCGGTATTCCAGCAGCGGTGGTGGAATCAGCAGGCGCCTGTTCTGCTACAGGTCGCTCTCTGGTGTTACAATCCACGGAAGCTTCTGCAGCCAGAAGTTGGGACGGACGCCGCGACAACAGCGACACTCGCTTTCACTCGTGTTTTTCGCCAGCGTTTCTACGACTGACCGCCAGGATGGCCACATCCGACAGCATGACATTCCGGCTTCTGTGACGTTATACGTTTCAACTTCGGGATCACTTTTGTTGTATGGGCGGGATAGGGGACGCTAAACACACCAGTCGGAGACGAGTTCCAGGCACCATAATCTCGGTCTGAGATCGAGGCGGACAACCAGGTAGAGGGAACTTAGAGCGATCAACTGGCAGATGAAAGTGACCCTCAATTGGCCCCCGCCATGTTGCACATTTTTGACCACTCGACACGTGACCTTGAAGCCTTACGTCTAGATTTTAACGAAGTACTGCGGACAAATAATTGATTATTATCTTTAATAACAGTACCGACGAGAAAAGTTATGTTTCGTTTATTTCCAAATTCTGCTTCTAAGACAAAACTCGGTCAGCTTCGCAATGCCTCCGCTAGATGCCTTCAACCGTGGTGCTGTATTTTTTTTTTTTTACCGGAGCTCGACATTCGATTTTTTTGGCTAACAGTACTGAAAAGTAGTTTGTCGTCTGTTTTACAGCGGTCGCAATACAAATCTCGGTTTAGGTTTGCGTAAAAGGCTCAGGATTTGGTATGGTCAAATGTCTAGTGGTCATAACTGTACAACATGGCGGCCAAGGGGGGAGGGCACCTTTGCCTGGTGGACGGGATATCAGTTTATCGCTCGAAGCCCCTCTACCTTGTTGAAGGCGTAGTATAGTAGTAGTGTTATAGTATATTCCGAACTCAAAACAGCTGCAATGCCGCTGATTTGCCAGTGACTCATGCCGAGCAGGCCCACTGCGTCAAGTTGATCTTAGGATGAAGATGTGGGAAATGTAGACTGCAGCACGCAGAGCCGCATGGGCAATCTACCGAAGTTTTCACAGTTATGCATGGATAACATTTTGTGCCAAGATGTTAAACGTGTCACCATAAGTAAATATTTGCACAGTATTTATAGGTTTGGTTTAAACAAACTAAAATACTGTTCTAACGCTTCAGAAAATATTGTCATTTAATTTTAATGCAATATATAGAACTTTCAGACTGAGCGTTGCCAAAACTAGCATGGCGTGCAGTACTGTCAACTTTAAAATATAACGCAAAAACAAACCAAAGCAACTGTGCCCTCATTCAGGTATATGCAAATGTTTTATATTCGTAAGCGACGAAGCATCAAGAATAAAAAACAAAAATTAACGGCTGGATCATTCAAATCCATAGTTGGGAAATGTTTACTGCGCAACACTGTTGGCTCAAAACACAAGATCGGCGATTTTTTTTAGGAGGGTTAAGGTATTGGATTTCGATAACTATTACACCTTGGGTTTGTGCCCCAAATGAGCATATTCCACGAGACTAGTAGTTTTGCTGACAGTGGTACCTCAGGAACCAAGAATCGATTGTTTGGGCAAAGAGTGTTGCGCCGTGCACGCCTAGAAGCGACCCACTGGGCCACAAACTGCCTGCGTTCTTCTATTGAAGACGCACCTCGTATTGCAAACGTTGCCCACGAACCACGTCACTAAAATAGAACAGTTGATATCACTCTCAAATCTAGGCAGGCTTCCAGCAAACTCGTGAATGTCTAGAGTCGTGAAACACCGAAACAAATTCGGAGAAGGGGCGCAGATCCAGAGTTTTTAGAGCGCACCTCTTAGACGCCCGTTTCCGGCTTGAGCGGCGTCGCCGTCGGCGTCGCCGTCGCCGTCGGCGTAACCGCGCGGTGCATGATGGGTAAATTTCCCCGCTAAATTTAGCGGAAAATTTTCCCCGCTAAATCTACCGGAAAAGTTTCCCCGCTAAATCTAGCGGAAAATTTTCCCCGCTAAATTTTGCGGAAAATTTTCCCCGCTAAATCTAGCGGAAAATTTTCCCCGCTAAATCTAGCGAAAAATTTTCCCCTCTAACTCTAGCGGAAAATTTTCCCGCTAAATCTAGCGGAAAATTTTCCCCGCTATATCTAGCGGGAAATTTTCTCCGCTAACTTCAGCGGAAAATTTTCCCCGCTAATATTAGCGGAAAAGTTTCCCGCTAAACCTAGCATAATAGTTTCCCCGCAAAATTTAGCGGAAAATTTTCCCCGCTAAGTCTAGCGGAAAATTTTCCCCGCTAAATTTAGCGGAAAATTTTCCCCGCTAGATTTAGCGGGGAAAATTTCCCCTCCTCGTGGTCACGTGACCCCCAGGCCACGTGACCCCTCCCCTTCTCCGAGGTCACGTGACCACCCCCCCCCCGGTGCCTTCCCCTCCTCCTCAAGAGCTGCGCTCTACTCCGGCGTTACAGGGAGTTGTAAACGGCTTTCATTTTTTTTACAACAAAAGCGCCGATGGGTTAGATTTCACGCAAAAAGCGTTATACTCATACGTGACGAACAAATATTAGGCGCAGGTGAAGGCAAGATATAAGATACTCAGCCCATAGCGCCCAACACATAAACAAACAAAGAAAAGGTTTTCCTTATCATAAACAATAACGCGTACTCATAATTAGCCGATATACTTGCAACTGGCGAGATATGAGAATTGCCTCAGTGGGAATCGAACCCTGGAGAGTGTTATCCACAACCCGCCGCCTTTTGCTAAGTGCTACCAGAAGGAACGAAAAGAGAGGAAGCAGCAGGACCAAGTATGACGCACGGGAGCCTGTAAAAACAGGCTGCTGTCAGCGCGCGCAGCTGGGTCCCGAATAAAAAAAAGTAGCTCCACACGTTATCCCACAACGTCATGAGGCAGATCTTAAAAGCATGGTGAACCGAAATCTGGATTCCACAAAACACGACGGCAAAAGCGTGCAACGGGGTGCTACAAACACTAAAACATCACTCATACAGCGATATCTCGAACGGATGACAGTATTTTCTCAAAAAGGAGGCGCATTTGACAGATATGTTCACGTCTTATTTCTCCGCGAAGGAGAGGGAACGGCCTCGCGTCTTCTCCGCCTCGCCGCCTTGAGGGGGCGAAGCGAAGAGAGGACGAAACGAGATATCTTGACGTCACGCGCCTCGTCGGCCTGGCTCAATCTCGACCTCTTTTTCCGAAAATCCGGCCGTCCATTCGAGATATCGCATTACGAGTAGTGTTGTAGGGATTGTAGCGTCCCGCCTACATCTCCTGCATTATTTTTTTAATCCAGATTTTGGTTTACTATCTTTTTAACGCACCCACAAATAGTGCAGCAGGCGTATGATCTCACGACTTAACACATCAGTCAAGATAGACTATTGGCCACGATAAACATCATCTTCTCGCTATTACTTCCGTTACCTGAAGGCAGAGCCATTCGAGCGACTGATCGGATACTAGGATAACTAAAAGATCAAGAAGCTGCACGAATTTTCGGAATAGGGACGACCTAAAAGGAACAAATCTAGTGTTGGTGTTTATACATCATAAGGTCGGTCTGCCTTTGAAGTCCGGCAAGGATGGTTTACGCTATTGATGAGAAGATTTGCCAGTATTCACAGCTCGCTAGAGGCCCTTCTGTTTTCCTCATTATAGGCAGTGCACGTGCTACTCACGCGTTTATGTTGTAATTGTTATAGTGCGTAGAAGCTTGGCATTGCACGTGCTTGCACCGGCAGAGGAAGTTGAAGTATCCTTACTCTTGGTTGTGAAAAAATTCCACCAGTCGACGATACCCACAGCTTCTTGCAGCGAAGAGTATCGCTGCTAGTATATCGTATTGTTTCACTGGTATATATTATCGCTGCTAGCCTGGAGTCTTTAACGTGCATTGCGCAGTAGTGATACACGACAGCCCGTCTGTATGATGCTCATCGAGATCCAAAGGGGAAGGGATCGGGATTAAAATCATGACCCCTAATGGTCGGCAGCGTGAGTTACACCCCTTCCCTCTTAAACAAGGTTGAACTTGTCTTAACCGTTCCAATAAACCTGTTGAGAATATGAGTGTACCGTGCGTGCAATGTATCTGGAGCCCGGCAAAAATCAATGTAACCATGCGTGATGAGTCATAATGCGTATATATTGAGCACATGGTATAGTATGCGCTCCAATGGTCTACAAGAAGGATCAAGTGAAGCAAGTTCAAATTTTGTTTACGTTCCACCACGTAGAGGACATTTGTTGTTGTGCTTCCTACATCGCTCACAACAAACAAGCCGGCGGCGAAAGCGGATTCCGGGATGCTTGTTAGAGCCGAACCTGGCGACCCGAAAGAATATTTACCCTGTGCTATTTGCTTTCCCTTGAGGCCGATCGTCGGCACTTTAGACGAAGCTATTTGATCATTCGACATTTTACTAAGCTTCGTGCCGGAGTGAAGATTCGACATAATTTTTATGTTCCCTTGAGCCTCTTTCGTGGGCTAGGGAAATGACAACGTCCTCGAGAACCTCCCAAAAAATAAACAGCGAGATAACGCTTAAACCATTTTTTTGTTGTTTTTGCTCGAGCTGAAACATTACTTTAGAAGAAGTCTTTGAGAACTGCAAGGTTCAAATAATTTAATATCAAAAAAGAAAAACAAAATTGCGCGTATTTTTTTTTTATTAGCGGCTCAATAACTGGTTTGTCAAGTTCCAATTTGTTGAGAGTCAAAATCCTAGATTTACTTTAGAATCTCATTTACCGTTGTGGTTCAAGACGGTTGCTATATAAGTTATCCATCGATGGAGTCACGAAATTAACATAATTTTGGCTTAATATTTAAACGATCATATACAATACGCAAATAAAGACAACATACATTATACGTACATCAATCAAAACTGGGAAGAAGTTGTTGCGCTATAAAATTAATCATTCGAGTTGCACGGTTAGAGCAGGCACCTCGAACAACTTTCCGTTTTAGAAATCAATCTTCATGCGGCAGTTCTGTTCGGTGAAAAAGTTGCTGACTGCTCGTCGGCGTAATGTCCCTTGATACTTCTTTTACAAGTAACGACAACCAATACAAATGAAAAAGCACATTCCTCTGGAACAAAATGGCGGCATTCAGTTCAAACCTCTGCTGTGCGCCGCCATTCGCTTCTTAAAACCTGCAGCGTCACGCAGTCGGCGCTTCAATGAATGTCGCTACTTGAAGGAAGCTCTTATCTGTAGGGACTTCACGTCGACGCGGTTCCCGAAATTCGATTCGGTTCCTCCTGACAGCAAAGAGCCTTCTCGGCTGCCGATTTATGGTCCGTTTCTCGCCGAGTTCAAAAGTAACCGACGCTATATGCTCTAACGGAGCGAGTGGTAAAAGCGGAGCCGAAAATGCATCGTCACGGCCCTTGTGTTGTCCTTGCGCATTCACTGCCCAGAAAAAAGAGCGCGGTATCTTGGCGCACATCCTTTGCGTATTTAGTTTCGCCGCCATTGATAGCAAAAGCGACACAAAACGACGACCAGTGTGACGATGCATTTTTGCTGCCGCACTATTGGCAACATCGAAACGTGGGATCGGCTACGCTCGGACTTGGTATGAAACGGAGTCGATGGGCGTGGTCACGCAGATGTTGGGAGAGTTTACTCCTGCGTGTACTTTTGCAGAACTCGCCTTCTGCGCGCCGCCATCTTTGTCTCCTGGGCTGTGGAACGCCTTCCGAGCATGCGCTGTTGCTCTGTTGTGCGCGGTATCAGACGTTGTGCATGCCTTCACAAATCAGTGACTCAGCATTTTTTACCTATGTGATAAACGCTGAAAAGGTTCGCGTTGCGTAGTTAGCGTTGCGTGCTCCACGCTATGCACGTTGCGTCGTCGCCATGCACCAATCCGAGAAGGCAGGTTTCGGCTCCGCGCAGGCGCAGTGTGGAACGCGAGACGCTAATAAAAACTCGCGTGGCACGCGCTTTCTCGTATACGCATTACTAAAATTCGATTTCTTTTTTTTTTTTTTTTACTGAGGGTTAACGCTAAAAGAGAACGCAGCATGGGCTAAGGAGTTTTGTTTCTTAATTAGTTCCTCCGTGTCCGCGGTGCTTCATGGGAACGAAAGTGCTCGTTTTGAAAGAATGAGGTTGTGGAGTAATCTGTAATTTTAGAATGTCTAAGCATATCAGCATCGTCTTTCGTTAAGCTCTCCGAAGATTGCAGCGAGTGGTTCACCAGTGTGCTTAGTGGAAAAGAAGACGAATACGATTTCTCGGATCAGAAACTGTACAAGAAAGATTTAGTTTTGTTGTTTCGGTTTAAATTGCAAGCAGTATTCACCTTTCCGTTGTGCATAAAATAAACTAGACAATGATTGCCATGAATCCAGATCGAGTGCTTACGTAAAGCGCGTGCGCAATCAAGAAGCTTCGTTCAGATCAGACATGTGCACCTTACTGAAACAGGTAACCAAACATCGTGAACAGCTGCTCACTCAAAAAGTAACTAAATCTGTTATACGTTACCGCGATCCAAAATGAACGCGTTACATCAGCTTCAAAGTAACCGGCTGTTTTCTCGTCACCCTGAATCTGTCGGTCTTATGAAGCAGCATCCGATTCAGTATTTCTCGTCGTTAAAAAGCTTAGCTTTTAATGCGTTTTTTAGGCAATAACTGCGGCTATAATGACATACATATCTTGTGCACATTCTTTTATGATGTATCTAGCGTTTTCTTGTCGTGCAAATGAGAGGCGCACAGCTGGGGTGAGAAATGGGTTGGGTACTTACGGTGTACACATGTACTCCTCATAAATAGCGTTACTGGTTACCTTGCCAAAAGCTAACAAAAATACCTCACTTGTTCCTTCTGTTCAAAATGTAACTCGATCATTATAACGTTGCCAAAAATGTAACCATAATTGTTTTCACGTAAAGAAAGAAAGTTCTGCGCGATGTTCATACGCCACGCAAAGTAGTTCTTACAAGATTTGGTTGTAAAAGGAAGAAGCGATGCTTTTTTGTGTGTTTGGAATCTATGCGTTTTGATGATATAACATATACCGAATCGAAATTGCGCCTACAAATATCATTAGTTACATAAAGGGAGAAATTAGTAACACTCTGCAATGAGGCCCGACGTTTTTACTACCGGTCTTGAGGTGCAACCAAATATAGATGCCAATAACGCATTAGTTGTAACACGTTGCGTACATCTCGTACTTAGGTAGGTTCACACTGGGTTCATCCCCATGCACTGTACTTATGTCCGTTGGCACACGCAAAATTAAAGTGAAACGTATTAAAATGTAAGTCAAATAAAGCGCATTTGCATACTTAAGAAGTGGTGCCTAAAGCATTTTTTGGGTATGGTCGTGTTTAGGGAAAATGAGTGAAGAACGGCAGGAAAGCTTATGTCTATTGAAATTAATCGCCTGGATTGCTAGGTACTTCTTCTCCGTGAGGCTGGTCTGGTGACGTGTAAATCCCTTTTCCGGGTTAGTTGACTGCCGGGCAGATACCCGCGTTGATCACCGTGCCGTCCCTGAGGAGAGGTGACATAAGATCTTTCTAGTGTTGGCAATAAAGCGCAAGGTCTGCTTGAGGTCAAGCTGGAAAGAATAAAAATAATGGAAACACCAACTCGAGAAGGACAAATGTTGCTCTCAAAGGTGACAGCCGTGTCCCTGGCGTGCTTTTTGGCACTCTTAAAAACGCTTGACATGCTCGCAAGGGACAACTATGCGCGTGACAGTACGCCATTCACGGAGGAATCTTTTCATCTGGGTCAAGGAGAAAGGAGCTTCCTTAGAGGGTTTCCTCGCAATCCCAGAGTCTTCAACCAGACGGAGAAGTGAGCACATAACATCTGTTCACGCCCCTTTCTCGGAAGAGTCACGGGCGCCTTTTATACTTGCACGCGATCAGGAAAGTTAAGCGTTCAGGAAAGTTTTCCCGGGAATTCATCGCGATGTTGTCTTCTCCGAAGCCATTAAACCGAGATACCCAACCAAGGACTACCATAACGTGACGACTCCCGGCAGAATCATCATCTCTCGCTTCCTTTCTGTTTTTTTCTTTCTTCCTTTCTTTCTTTCTATCTTTTTTGTTTTGTTTCTTTCCTTCTTTTTTTAGCAAGTGGGAAAAAAACAAAAAGGAGGCATTGGCTGCCGCGTTTGCGGTGCCGGCTACTCCTTTGCTCTTTGTGGATAGGACCTCGGCCAGTTTTTGACCTTCGAAAAAGGACGCTGTTTACCTTACGAGAGTTTTATTTGGATACCGGAATGGCAGACAGTTATTGTGTGTACATGGATCTCCACGGAGAACAAAACAGCCTCGGTACATCACTAAAATATGTTTTTCGACTATATATGAAAATTGTATATATTCTTCAAACATAAACAACGGTTAAGAGTTGAGGTTGTTGTTACATACTTGTAAATATATCAGCTTGAACTTTAGAATTAAGCTTGAACACGAAGAAAGAAAGGGCAGCTGTGTGTCCTCTCCTGTCCTTTCTTTCTTCGTGTTCGAGTTTAATTCTAAAGTTCAAGCTGATATATTTACAAGTTTTCAACCATGAATTGCTACTACACTGGTGTACATCGAGTGTTTTATTTTCTTGTTAAAATTACTTTTTAACGCGATAAGTGTTCCAATAAACTAACGCGCATTGTGACCTCTTAGTTTATATTCGCAGTAGTCAATGTACTCGTTTCTTTGCGTATAAATTATTTTTCGTGAATTGCTCATTAGTGTGGATAGTGTAATTTTTTATACTTTGAAGCGTGTCGCAGGGTGTACTGTGCGATACGTGATTTTGACACAATGAATTTCTGCTTCCGTTTATTTTTTCCATGTGTGTTTGTGCAGGGGGGGGGGAGGGAGGTGGAGATGGGGAGGTACATCTGGAGGGTGCAACTAATCTACGTGGAGAACTCCGCACTGGAAACCAGCTCAGGTTGCTCGTGTCAGATCGCTAAGGTGAACAATTAAAGAATCTATTAGGAGGTAAAAGAAATACAGCTGCGTAAGGAACAGAGGAACTATTTTACACGCAGGTTATTGTTTCTATTTTCCTGCCGCAGGACATTCACCGAAAAACCTTCAAAGCACGATATACAGACAGAGAGCAAAAGGGACAGAGCTTTAGCAAAAAATTCCGACTGCTTTGGCTGTTTTGTGGTACAACTGTGTCCTAGGCAATAACTTGTTTGTAATAATCCGAGTACACAATCATGCCGGAGAGAAAATGCTGCTCCGAAGCAATAACAGCACCGTTTATGACAGACTTCTTTCGGTTGGAATCAGCTGAACATAGGAAGGAAGGAAGGAAGAAAGAAAGAAAGAAAGAAGGAAAGAAAGGATGGAAGGAAGGTAGAGAGGACATCTGCTTCCTTTCTTTCTATGTTCAGCTCGTTCCTTCCGAAATGAATGACTAATTAGCTCAGTTCCCTCCCCTAGTAAGTAGACTCTTACTCTGGCGAAATCTTTGATAAGGCTGTCCGCGACAACATTACAATACTAAAAATAATCGGAAGAGAAGGGACAGAGCAAAAGGCGTCAAACGAAACAGAGTCACATATATAGCATTGCTTCAGACACTATTCCGGTTGTCTCTTCCTTGATTTCTTCGTTGCGAGGTTTTTTACTATGCTCGCATATCGCCCACTCGTCTGCGTGTTGACAATTTACGAGGTTCTCCGAACAATGTTGTAATCTGCCCAGACTACGTATACTAACAATATTGCACATTTCCAGCCTTTGACGTTTCCGACTTGCTACTTAGCATCTTTAAATTGAGAATAAGTATTTATTTTAATCGTGAAACGGGGGAATTCGATTTCCGAAGTGAAGAATCAACTATAACCGCGCTTTTCAGTGTCATGACGTCACTGACAGGCAGGTTTGCAGGCATAGCAAGCAGCCTAGAAAACAGATTTTGCCACACTTTTCGGTTGTGTTGCGGCGCGAATGCAGAGCAAAACCCGGGAACTGGCGCCTAAGAGATGCATTCTAACATATAAAAAATGAAAATAAAACGCGGTTTCCGGGAATTAGTTTTTTTTCGTTTTCTAATTGCGAAATCCTCGAAAAAACGTTATTTTCATGTTTCCTTGGAGACAGACGTCTAAGTGTCTGTGTGTGAGGTGCCACGTGTGCCCGGCGGTTTTGATTATGCGTATTTGGCCCAAGTTCCAACTAAGTTCCGGATAAATTTGGAGAGTCTTCGAATCGGCCGGCATAATGCACAGAAGATGGTGCTCCCGCAAAATGCAAAGGAAGAATCTTCCAGCAGGCTCAGGGATACTGCGGCGCACTTACGTTACGAAGTCGGCAGCGCTGGCTCGGATTCGATTCCCGCACTACTTGTTGTTTTCATCTTTCTCGATCTAAGTAGAAGATTCGAAAAGGTTGAAGAAGTGTCTAGTTTGTTCATGTTTAAAATTTATAGTTTGAGTTTGATATAGAAACAAATATTCTAGGCTTCCAGAAAAGACCGGAAAGAATCCGCACCGCGCCGCGCGGTATGGGGCAGTCTCCCCCAGCGCTGGAGCCTGTTGTTACGCCGTCGTCGACACTTGCAGCGCCAGCCTTCTTCTAGATTATTGGAGCACAAGTTCACCCCATTAAACGCTTAGTTTCCCTCAGTCATTCGACGTCTCGTCATTTGTCACTGTCATTCGTGACAATATGCCTGCCAGATATTGCTTCTGACGCAAACGAATACTCGATCAGTTTGTACTTTACTACTTCTTCGCCATGTCAGTGCTAGCATCACGGTCACGCGTTCTTCAAATCGACCCACTTCCGCCCGCAGTTATCTGTAACGATAAGAAACGTAATGCACCTGCGCAGATGGATGGAGGGTTGTTGCGTTATATTTGAGTTCTTGAAGGTCCCGCAATATAAAATTTGTAATAGTAAAGTGGTACAATAAAAAACGGTCTGGGCAATGGATGACTGCAAGTACCATACAAAAAGACGTCCGTTTTTTATATTTTCACCGTCTCAGTAGATTCCACATCAAAGTGTTAATCGGGACAGAATGTCCCATATCGGACATTCTGACTCCATGAACATACTGCATTGTTAGACATTCTGACCTAAATGGACATTTTGACTACATGGAAATCGGCTCGGTGGGCATTCGACCTGAATAGATATTTTGACTCGATATATATTATGTTTCGCATGGACATCTTGACTCGATGAACATTGTTTTCTCGTTAGACATTTTGACTCGATGGACATTTTGTTTCGATGATCCACGTTCTGACCGGTACTGTTATCGACATTTGTAGACGCTTCGAACATGTACCGATTCGCCCACATTAAAACTGTGATTATCTTATCACTTATGAAATGTATGAGGCTTTCACATCGGTGACGAAACATATTTGGTTTATTTTACAACTGAGACTTAACTCAATACTGTTAAAAGGTTGCGGAAAGGACCATATGTTTTGTAAGTGTGACATGTTAACAACAGCAGGAACCGGAGGCTAGAATAGAGAAAAACGATATTTACGACTATGGTTCTCTTGGTCTAACGGGAGAGCTGTGCTTTTTAATAATACTTTCACAAAATTACCCAGGACGCAATGAGCACAAAACGAGTATATTTTCAGACGCTGCACGGTGTGGAGTTGGCAGCAGTCACTAATCGGAAGCAAAATTTAACACAGAAGTTATTTGCACCTGAGTTCGGCAACGAGTGTTTGTTGTAATTTAATTCAATACTTTGCTAGAGAAGAGACCAGAAGGCGCAGTGCAAGTCAATACGCTCCCTGCATGCTGCTTGGGTAATTTAACAAAGTGATTATTACATAAGAGACTGGAAGAACGCTGACAGCGCTTCAGTGGTTCTCGCTATGGCCATACTACAAGCTTGACCTATCATGCGTTTGGTGCTTGCATGAAACAATAGAAGTTGAAGTATCATCACTTTGAGTGTCACAGAAACCTCTCGGTGCCAATAGGGCAAAAATGGTCGGCGCCATAGTTATAGCCTGTTTGTCATCGTTGCATGACGCGGGAGCTGTCAATTTGAGCGGCGATGAAGCACGCACTCTCAAAACACGCAGCCCTAAGGGCACTACATCTTCATGAAGCGCAATGGAGAGTGCATGGTGAATGTAGCTTACTTCTATTAAGACATACTATTCATATAGAGCGTTGCGCACTGAAAACCACTCAGTTTATTATGCGTATGTAAACAAAGTTAGAGAACGTCCACACAGCACATGCACCCAAGCGGCCGCTGGAAGCGTACCAATACAAGCGACTCGGTCAATATAATCATGTACAACAACAAAAATGGTCGAGTGGCAGCAGAGGAAAGATGCAAATGCATCCATTTCAAGATGCAGTCGAGATTTCATGACTCGGATTAGCTGAGACTGGGGCTTCGCCACGGTCATAGGATCAAGCAGGAGTGCTTGTATGCGGTTATGTGCGGTGTGGATCACCAGTTTCAAGAACTGTAGGTATTCTACCAAGTCGGGTGCCTGCTCGTCAGACGGCTGTGGAGCCTGTTATTCCAGTCGTTCAGGTAATTTGTCGTCCTGGCTCTTCGGTGGCCTAAATGCACCCAGTTATACTTGATCACGTTGTTCGTGAATTAAGACCGTCTAAGGTTTCTTTGAAACTGGTCGACGCGCGCGGCGTTCATTGGCTGCAGGACCTGCCTGTCTGCTAACATGTCCGCGGCAAAGTTCAGCAACAGGCGTCCCGCAAAAAGGGGAAGTGATGCAATATTGTGAACCGTGTGTTGAGGTCTGGAATGTCCCTGCAGGGAACCTTCAGCCCAAGCTCGTCGTGCCTTGCGTTGACTGCCTCCACAAAATGAAATGCGCACCCTCGAAGCTGTTTTGACAAAGCAATAGTTTTTTGTCAAAATTCAAGGAAATTAGACGCACCCGCGGCTTCATCCCTTGTTACATAATGTCTCAAACTCGACTCTATGTATTTGCAGAATGGTCTCATCCCGTGCGTGCCTAACCCGGTGCTGTACAAAATACAGGACTAGAACGTAGAGTATTCCGTATTAATAATGCATAAACAATTTACGTGTGATTGTCCTGAAGGTATCCATCTACGCCGCGGTAGTTCATAATATTCCAATGTGTCCATAGTATTGCTCCATCGAGCACTTTATGCTTTGAAACGAAACTTTGCTGGATTGCACGTTAGTAAACTGCAGAACTCTGGGAAGCAGTTGATGAGCCTCTCCTTGATTATAGTGTGGGGTGTGTAGAGTCGTCCTGGACCATGGAACGCCGGATAATTCTTCTGGTTATCATCTACCCGAAATCGATCTGCGTTTAGTTGGGCATTGGGGCCCTAGTCAGCGTAGAAAAGTAACTTCCGTCGCCCTTCTGTTTTATCTTCAAGTTGAAGAAATACTTGAGAATCGATAGCGGCACGAAGCTCTAGGAAGTATGAAATCCGGGGTGTTTCCTTTCAGCGTATCGTGGTGTCCCTTCCTTGAGAGAGAACGTCTTTTGGAGTAAAAGCCGTAGCCACTATTAAGTTCTATCTAATTTTTTCTTGGACCGTGTCGTCACAATCACCATATGCTGCCACAACGGAAGAGACTGCTTTTATTGAACACTTCCCGCAGCCTTTTTTCAGAGCTTCGGATGTTTTTTGTACTTCGTAGAGGAAGCTTTTCAAAAGCACGGCGGAAGCACTGTAATCTTCAGCCGGATTGCGAGAATGGGCGATGGCGGAAGATCAAGATCGGAATTCATGACACCGTTCCATAGCCTAACGTGTGCGACCGCACACTTGTCCACTGGTCCAGCTTGATAGCTCAAGTGGTATCAGGAAATTAACCTGTAGTAAACAGTGCTAGAATCCTTGGTGCATGTAGACTCGACCACTTTTTGGGGGTAGGAACTAGACTCCGAAACCGGGCTTTATATTGACGGGCAAGTACAAACCAAATTGCGAACTTGAAGTTGGCACAAAAACGCGAGGACAGCGAATTACAACTTCTATGCTACTTAAGTGGGTATGGCCAATATTGTGGTGAGGCGCACGCGTGAGGGCATTACACCCTGCCGATCCGTGGTGGGTCGTAGTTTTTACCTTGTGCGTCTCGTAATTTCCGTTTTCATTGCATATGCATTGATGTTCAAGCCGAGAAATATAATATTCTCATGGCATCCAAACCATCAAGTACAAGTTCCTTCCGTGTTCGAGGCTACGCGAACTGTCAGCGTCGGAACTTATCTCCGACGCCAGCAAAACCAGCACTGCTGACACGCCCTCAACGATTCCGCGGCTTGTCTTAATTCCACAAATGCTGACTCGGTAATTCTTTGCCGAATGTTAGCCGCTTGCTGAAGTGAATGTTGGCGTGAATAGATAAAATTATCCGCGATGGGTGGCAGCTACGAATGGAAAACAATTCGCTTCGTGTGTAAGTGTGCGACCTACGAAAATGTGTCTTGGGTAAAGAACTTTGCACCCCGGTCCTACGGCGACCAGCAACCAGCTCCAAAGTGGGCAGCTTAGCTTCGGTTGTTACGGCCCTCGCAACTTCTGTGGGCGCTGGCCTCCGGCCACGATTGGTACGTCAAAAGAGTGCGTGCTAAAAGCCGCCTCAAAGCCGTCCGTGGTGACAGGCCTCTTCGCCTCCCGTCTTGCTTTGAAAACCAAACCAGCGGATGTACAAGAACTTCCGGCAAGGCTCGTTAAGACAAAACGATTTCGTGCACCAAACTGAAAACCAGGTAACTTTCGTACACTTCATTCCACACCTCTTTGAATAAGGAATTGTCTGAACTAGTTAAACACCTAATGTCTGGCCTGTCGGCTGTGTCGTTCGCCCTTTTAATGAAAGGTTGTTGCCTTCACGGCTTTTTGAAGATCCTTATTCCACTCGAACTACCTCCAGAGTGGGCACAGCAGCCGCGCAAGGAACGCATCAAATATGCCACTCCTGTTTTTCATTCAGATGCTGCTGCACGCGCCAAGCCCGCCAGCGGAAGGGAGCCTCGTCACCACGTGCGTCGGATACGACTGCATCATCCCCACCATCGGCAACGGCACCTCGTCATGCGCGGATCTCAAGCACAGCCAATGGAAGCCACGAGAACTCGGAACCATGGGACACCAGCCCTACGATATAAGCCCAGCTACTGCCACTTCGTCCTTCAGTGGGCACAGCAGCCGCGCAAGGAACGCATCAAATATGCCACTCCTGTTTTTCATTCAGGTTAGTGACCGAAACTATGGTAGATGTTACAAAAGCGATAATAGATGCTTATTCATGCTGCTGTGCCCCGAAGTGTTCTTTTCTTGTATGTCATTTTGCCCCGAAGTGTTTTGTTCTTATATGTCATTTTGTTATGAAAAGATACTGCTAATGCTCTGTGGAGACGTAGAAGTAAACCCCGGCCCCACAAAACTTGAAATAATGGTAGAACAAATTCTCGAAGGTCAAAAATGCATAACCAACGATGTAAAACAGATCAAAGATAAGCAAAATCAGTTCCAAACTTCCGTAGATGAAATGAGCGGAAGGATTGCTCGTCTTGAAAACTCGCTAGTCACAATAAAAAAGAACGAAGAAGCTATCACGGTACTGCATAGCTCAGTAAACGAATTACGAAGAACGGTTGCAAACCAACAAGCTGCGTTAACCAACCTTGAAGACAGGAGCCGTAAAAACAACATGATCATATTCGGAGTTCCCGAGCCTGAAAACGAAACAAATGACGACGTTAGATCAAAAGTACTCGAGGAACTCTTTCGTGGTCGTCTCGGTGTGACAGTACAGACGGCTGAACGAATAAATCGACTTGGAAAGAAGCGCGAGCAACGATCACGTCCGATTATAATGAAGTTCCGTGATTATAACGAAAAAATTGAGGTTTTTAAGAACTGCCATAAGTTAAAAGGTTCCAGCATCTCCCTTCAAAACGACTTCTGCCAGGAAACATTGCGTAAACGAAAACAGCTTTGGGATAGTGCGGAGACGGAGAGAACTACTGGGCGTCGGGTTAAACTTTTTGAAGATAAACTCCAGATTGGCAGTGATTTGTATTTCTGGGATAACGAGGCCGGCTGCCGAACTAAAATAACCAAAGATAGACACGCGCCAGTTGTAAACAAGTGACGTAAGGGCACAGGAGCGGCAAAGCAGCTAAGAATAATGAACGTGAACGCGCGAAGTTTGGTTAACAAGGTCGAAGCACTAGAGTATATTCTGACGCTTCACTGTCCACATCTAGTTATCGTGACCGAAACATGGTTAAATTCAAACATACAGGATGATGAAGTAGTTCCCCCTGCGTACAAAATTATACGCAAGGACAGACCAACGCGAGGGGAGGTGTCGCGATTATTATGAAGAAGTCAATTACTTGTCATATTATGAATGACCTACCACTCACAGAAAGTATTTGGTGCAAAATTGACTTTTGTGGCACGAAATACGTAATTGGAGCAGTTTATAGGCCGCCTGATTCCCCTTGTCAATCATGGAATCAGTTTATGACTATGTTGCTACTAATGTCGCTAATAAATCAAATTTTATTATTGGTGGTGATTTTAACCTGCCTAATATTGACTGGGATACTCTTGAGGCTGGTGCCACCGAGGTTAAACATGCTCAATTACTGCTTGACATGGTGTTTAATTTCAATATGGCGCAAGTCGTAAAAGAGTACATTAGAAGGGGGAACGCAGGCAGTTCGGTATTAGACCTGATTTTTGTAAGTAACAAGTTACGTGATTTTTCTGTGGATATTCATGATGGGATTTCAGACCACAATCTTGTTTTACTGAATTTTTATACCACTTCTTCATTAGATCCCATCAAACGTCAGGATGCACGCGTGTATGATTTTTATAGTGCAGATGACGTAGGCGTACTGGATTATTTGGAAATGTCTCTGTCTGGTCTCGATGGTACGGGTGATGTAAACACAATGTGGAATTACTTTAAAAAGACTGTAAGTCATTGCTTGGAGATGTACGTTCCCCAGAAAATAAAGCGCATAAATAGACAAAATCCATGGATAACACGTGACATTATTCATTTAAAACGCAAAATAAAGCGGCGACGCAAGGCAAAACCTGTCAGCAAAAGTGACGTTGCCAGCCTCTCAAATGAATTAAAAGAAAAAAATAAGGAATCTCGGGAAAAATATTTTGGTGTCACCTTGCCGGAGTTCATGAAGACAGCGCCACGGAAATTTTGGAAATATCTTGCGCCATCAAAACAGAACATAGATTGCATTGTACAGAACGGCGTTGTCATCTCGGATCATATCGGAATGGCCCAGAGGTACAATGAATACTTCAGTTCTGTTTTTATCGATTCATGCAATTGTTCTGTGGATCTGGAGGACGACGAAGGCGTACTTGCGTCTATGCCAGACATTGATATTTCAGAGGCCGGTGTCCTTTCACTCTTGTTAAATATTAACACAAAGAAAACCGCTGGACCAGACAAGATTCCTAATGAATTTCTTAAGCGATATGCGGAATGGGTCGCCAAATACTTAACAATTATATTCAAAGCGTCACTCAGTCAACACAGCGTTCCTTCAGATTGGCTTTGTGCAAAAGTTGTTCCAGTCCACAAATCCGGTGACAAACAAAATGTAGCCAATTATCGTCCCATCTCATTGACATGCACGAGCTGCAAACTTTTTGAACACATAATTTCTAAAAATCTTTATGCTTTTTTCGAAACAAATAACATTTTTCACAAAAGCCAGCATGGATTTCGGCGCGGTCTGTCAACAGTAACACAATTACTAGGTGCATTTGGTGACTTTTCCTGCTCTTCGAACGAGAGAGGCCAAATCGACGCGGTTTGTTTGGATTTATCGAAGGCTTTCGATCGAGTTTCACATAATGGACTGATACAAAAACTATTAAAATACGGCGTTAATAAGCCGGTAATTGCGTGGATCCAGGCTTACTTGTCTAACAGAACACAGTTTGTGGCTATCAGCGGAGCAGTGTCGACCACCCGCAGGGTTACATCGGGGGTCCCGCAGGGATCGGTGTTGGGTCCAGTCTTGTTTTTATGTTACATAAACGACATCGTGAATGATCTCAGCCCTAACGTTACAGCTAGGATGTTTGCAGACGACCTCTTGCTCTATGCTAGAGTACGCAACCCCATGGATCAAGAAAACTTAAACTCGTATGTCAACTCTGTTAAGAAATGGTGTGAAAAATGGGGTATGAAAATTAATCCAGATAAAACTGTATCCGCCAGAATCACTAGCAAAAAAGTGAACATCCTCCCCTACACATATTGGGTTGGAAACGATCCCATAGCTCTAGTTGATCACTTTAAGTATTTAGGAGTTACGATATCAACCGACCTCACATGGAATCGCCACATCGACAATGTGTGCAGTACGGCTCGAAAAAGTTGGGATTTTTGAAGCGAAACCTAGGCAAAACCACAAGTCAGGTGAAATTGACTGCATACACAACATTTATACGGCCCACCTTAGAATATGCCTGCGCTGTGTGGGATCCGTACCGTCAGAATCGAATCGAAAAATTGGAAAAAATACAAAGACAGGCTGCTCGCTTCATCCTTTCGAGATACCGCCGAATGGACTCCGTTACTAACATGCTCGAACAGCTCAGTCTCCAACCTCTTCACACCCGCCGAGAGATAGCAAGGCTAAAGGTTATTTATATGTTTTCAAAGGACTTACTAAATATGGACACATCTGATTTTTTACAACCACGTATTACTAGACCTGTAAGGGGGTACACAATAGGGCTATGCAAGTTCCGCGAATTAATAATGACACATACAAGTATTCATTTTTTGTTAGAACAGTTGAAAGGTGGAACAAGCTTCCCGAAAGTGTTGTGAATTGTGACTCATTAGCCTTATTCGAGAAATGTTTACTTGAATTATATCAGACTTCCCATTTCTGTTTATGAATGTGTAAAAGAAGTGTTCTTTTCTTGGTTAGATTCATTGATAGCTTGTGTAGCGTGATGTGTACCAGTGCGGTTTTGCAAATTTATAAGAAATATAAAAGGTGTTAAGAAATGTATATAATATTGCATGATATAAAACTGACGCTCCGCTCCTGTAAAGCGCCCAGAAGAACGCACAATATTTACAAATAAATAAAAAAAATTGTCTGAACTAGTTAAACACCTAATGTCTGGCCTGTCGGCTGTGTCGTTCGCCCTTTTAATGAAAGGTTGTTGCCTTCACTGCTTTTTGAAGATCCTTATTCCACTCGAACTACCTCCAGAATGACAAGGCAAATTAACATGTACTATCAAAATACAAGAGATCTCAGGACCAAGAGTGGAGTATTTTTCGTTAACTCACTTGCCTCTGTCTATGATATTATTTGCCTTTCGAAAACATGGCTCAATAAAGCTCGCACAATTAAATCCTCCATTTCAGGTCAATTTACTGTTTTTTACAGCAGGCAAAAATTACACTGATTCGATCAAATAGAAAGGTGGTGTTCTTTTAGCGTGCAAGTTCATATTTTAACCACTTAGGCGAAACGATCATGAGATGTAAGAAGAGTGTGTTTGGTAGGATTTACCAGCATTAGACAGCTTGAGCTATCTTGTTGGCTGTTACTATTTTACGCCGAATTCTGATGTTGGCACTTTTGTAGACCATTTTACAGACCTTAAAAACCAAATTAATTTTCTTTTTAAACACAAAGTGCACGTTTAGAGTGATATTTATTTTCCAAAAGTAGACTGGCTATCAGGACTGATAGGGAGTGACGTGTGCTACAATACTAGAGCAAGCAAAATGCCTGATGCATTTTATCGATTTTAACGACGTTTATCAGCACAATATGGTTAATAGCTGAACTGCAAACATTTTATATTTGATCCTATCAAACGTTCCCGTTTTCAATGTGAATGCAGTACGTGAGGCGCTTGTTCCAAATGACAATATTTATCCAACATTCAGTTTATATATATATATATATATTTTTATATTTTTAACCCCTACGTGAGAAAGCCATACCAAAGTTCACGTACACGCGTGGCGACTATTTGGGCCTGTACAACCTTCTTGACGACTGTGAATGAACTGACCTGTTTCATTTCTGGGACCTTGACTCTTGTGTTGAACCAACTGTCCAGTGGGATATGAAAAAGTTCACACCCAAACAGCGTTCAAGGAAGTTAAGTTTCCTAGCTGGTTTAATCTGAGTTAAAGCATTACATTCTTAGAAACCCGCGGTAACACAGATTGTATAAAATATTAGAAAGTAAGTATTGGCATAAAAGATTTTCAATTCCCAGAATGATAGTCAGGAGGCTTCATACCTGAGATGGAGCGTGCTGTCATGGTCACCTGAAGCAGAACTTTAGTACAGAAACAAGTAGCTTTTGGCGTTATGCACGGTCACAAACCAAAGATAATGTCAACGCTGTTGTGTTCAAACTTGATCATAGGATTTCTTTCGAACCACAGGAAGTGTGCCAGGTATTCTCTGAGCACTTAGCTTATGTTTTCTTCGAAACCTCATAGTAAAACCCCTGTTTTCGCATTTGAACGTTCTTCTGACTTTTTAACATACCAAAGTGTAACAGGGGATGATGTGATGTGTTATGTTTGGAAACTCGAAACAAATGATAGCAATCCTAGTTTTATTATCAAAGGCGATGATGAAATATTTATCGCCGTCTTGTCATATCTATTTAATTTGTATTTGCAAGATAAGGTTTACCATTCGTTTTTAAAAATTTCAGTTGTACTACGTGTTCTTAAGTCTGGAAATTCTTGTGATGTCAATAACTTTCACCTTGTGTCCCTTCTTTGTGAATTTTGATGGTTTTCAAATGGCGGTTTAAGAACGTTTGTATTCCTATTTTAAATATAATATTTCACCTGCACAACATTGGTTTCTCAAAGGCCGATCAGCAGAAACAAACCTTACCAATATCCTTGGTAGCACAGGACACGCCGTACGTAACCGCAGTTAAGTAAGCACAATTTACTTTGACATGACGAAGGCATTTGATGAGGTCGATCACCAGATACTTTTGATCATATTAAAGGAATATAGATTATATCCATTCTATCACGCGTGGTATAGGAGAATCTCGATAGTCGTCAAGATGAGGTTAGATTTTTAAACCACGTGTCCGAGCCATTTAGACCCTTATCGGGGGTACCCTAGCGTTCTTTCCTAGGACCGATCTTGTTTTTTGTCTTCGTAAATGATTTACCGTCATGTATCAGGAAGAAAAAAATGCTAATTTCCGCCGATGGTTCGAAACATTTCCTTGGGGTAGACAATGAGAATGACAGTTTATTGGTTCGAAATTACATCCGCGCCATTGAGCAATGGTCTTTGACTAATAGATGGCAACTGAACCTAGAAACGACGCTGGCCATGTCTTTTACTGGGAAGAAAAAGAACGTAGTTTTCGAGAATTTTTTTATGTAGAAATAAGACGAGCATTTCACGTCCATGATCTTAGCGTTTTTGTAGATTTAAGATTAGACCTTCGTCTACATGACTCGCACATTGTTAACAAGGGACTACGCAACGTGAGCGACATTTCGTGGCTTCCAATACAATTTCGTAATTCCGATTATTTTTTAATCCTGTATTGTGCACCTGTTAGTCCGCGCCTTGAATTTTCGGCGGTGGTATGGAACTCTCGCGTTGTGACGCAGTAATTTAATTTAAAATGATCAACGTAAGTTTATGCAAAGTTTGAATAATAGGCACATTGGCCGCCGTCGCCTTTAAGGCTACACTAATCTACTGGTGGACGTCTGACTGTTTTTGCTGCACGATCAAAGAATTGATATATATATATATTATATATATTTGTTTTTCCGCCAAGTGGTGCGCGGCTGTTTAGAATTCTCAAAAGTTATTAAAGGCGCAGAGCTTTCGTATGCCATCGGGGTGAGCTGATAGGCTCTGAGACACCTTTTATCCTGATGCGCCAGCCATTTTCTACATGACACGTCTTCAGCAGACGCAAAATACTTTGTTCGTTCAGGTGAACATTTTTGTGTAACTTAGTTGTTTTATTACTCCTGTTTTTTATACTTGTGTCTTTACAGGACACTGCACTGCTGCACAGGCCACACGGCTGTAGTCAGGCGCTCAAATACAATATATCTACCAATTTATCTATCTATGGTTGCCCTTCGCTAGACCAGCTGACGCCGGGCTTCGCCCCACTAACGTAGCTACGCCACGCGCGCTGGTTCTCAGTAGTTATCAGGGTTTGTAAAATACTCCATACACCATAAGGAATCAAACTTTATGCGGTACAAATTTATAATATAGTAGGGCTTTTTTCACCAATCGAACAGCATTAAATCTCCAACCAAATATTTTCGCTCATTCTCAAAAGCGAGTTTTCACGGCACCTGTCCTTCGATTGTCGCATGGTAACCAATTCAAGAAGTAGCTTGGCACGTGCAATAAAAAGCACGGACGTCGCGGCCACTGGTGTTTGCATAACTCTATGTTGGTATAAGAAGTTAGACCCCGCCTTCAAAGTATACAGCCAAGCTAAACAAAAATTTTATATATATTTTTTTAAGGCGGACTAAAGAGGTGAAAATTAAATAACCTGATAACGGCCAATGATTTTTTCAGGGTCAAAGGGCGGTCCACACTTAATATATTTATATTTATATTTTAAAGATAATTCCACAAAACCTATAATTGATACGTTCGGTAACTTTGTCCACGCTTAAATGACTAATATTATAATATCAACACACCAAGTGAGTTGAAATAAGTGAAATATTTTGTAACCTCAATAGGCTGGTTTGGTCGACTAGCCTAACGTTGAAAACAGGCTTTCACTTACCGTATTCCAAAGAAACACTTGTCGTTCTCGGAGGTCGTCCCTGAAAAGCGCGTAGTACGAGTGTGCTGGAGGGTAGGGATATTCCTTTTATAATGACGCCAATTAAAACTGCCAAGGACCCGCATGTGCGCAAGCTGGAACCTAGACCATAGTTCCACGAATCTCAAGCTGTGGATATAAAATTTCAAAAGACAAAGCTGTTTCGTCGTTTACCCTGAGACTGGGGTTTTTAGAGGAGCAAAAGTGACAGAAAAACAGACAGGTCTCTGTCTGTTTTGCTCTTCTAACAGACAGGTCTCTGTCACTTTTGCTCTTCTAAAACCCCCAGTCTCAGGGTAAACGACGAAATGGTTGACTTCCACCAGCTAGCCTGTACTATGACTCTTTTTTCGACAAAGCTGCACGTTACGATACTTTTAGAAACAGTACTACCCTTTATGAAAGCAAACTAAACACCATACTTCGGTGGGGGAGAAGAGGGTTTACTTTACGTTTATGCAAGAAAAGTTCCAAGATGACCAGCCCGAACTTCTCACTCCCGGAAAGATAAGTGGATTTTTTCAGGAGTGAGGATTTATTTGGCATTGCTTTCATTGTGTTATACATACATAATTTCTTGGCGTTTAAAGCATCCTTTTTCAGACCGAAGAGGCGCAGTTTTAAAAATATTAAGAAACTTATCTATCCCATACTTTTTTGGGCGCGTTAGTGATAATGTTAAATACCAGAAAATATAAAACATAAAGGACGGACAAAACAACACAGCTTTCGACTTGCAACTTACAGGGTTTTAATGGCCAGAAGCACGGAGCTCCGCAATTCTCAGTGGTGAAGGAGAAGGGGAGTGGGGAAAGGAAAAAAGATCGAGGGGTGGGGGGATTGAAAGGGGGTTGAGTCACACGGAGAATGAGAGAAAGACGAGGGGACCTAGCGGAAAAAGAGGAGGGGAAGGAGAAAGGAAAGAACCCGCCAGCCGGGACAGGAAGGAGAAAGGCGAAAAGAGGTGATCGAGCGCTGCTTGCTCGGCCCTGCGCGCGGCAATATATAGACGTAATTAAAGACAAAGAATACGCGTGACTTGATAGTAGGCCAAAACCATCTTCGAGAATTCAGAAAAATACAAAAAGTGTCAAGTACAGGGTCAACATTTCTTCCCTTTATTTCGGCAAAGACTGTAATAACCACTGTAACGTATTTTGATGTTTCGATCTCAAATGAGATTCGACTCGCTGAACATTTTGACCTGTTTCGACAATTTGTCTTGATGGGCATTTTCACCTAATTGGACATTTTGTTTTGATGGACATTTCAACTGGCCTGTCACGTGATCTGTTGAACATTTTGACTCGAAAAGATCTTTTGTCTCAATTGACATTTTTACCAGTGTTCATAATTATCGCGATTAGAAGTCATAGCATGAGACTAAGTTCTAATTAGTCTAATCTATATTTGGAATATTGGCAACTCCTCTGGAGATGCAAATGTCGTTTAAACCTTCGCGTCGCAACATCACTGCTCGCCGTGTAAAGTGATCATCCGTACAGCAGAAGCAAAAAAAAAGCGTTTTTGACGGGGGAAAGGAAGAAGAAGAAACAGGGCGGCGCGTCTCCCGCGTCGCTCTGTTTTTTCGACTGGCAGCGACCGGTTACCATCAGCCCTGCGACCTCCAGCTCTCCTGACAATTTCTGAAAGTCATTCAGAACCACCTCTGGTGAGCAGGACAACCTTTAGTCGCCCACAGCCTCGTCTTTCGGTTAACCGCGGGGCGGGGTGTTGTTAAGCCTAAAGTGCACGGTCAAGATGGCCTCTCAGCAGCCATCTTCTAGCCCTCCGGCACAGGCGCTGCCATCACATCATTCAGTGGAAAGCCGAGATGACCTGGACCTTTTTAACCACGTCGCCGCGGGCACTGTGGTAGCCATGGACGTCAGCGCTACTAACCCGGAACATGCCCTGCCCGTGCTCGAATTCCCTAGCACCTCAACACACACAGTGCCTGGCACCGGTCCCGCGACCACAGCCACAGCTGCTAGCCCGCCTTCAGTTGCAAGCACTGACTGGAGCACCCATCTTGTGGCCGCAGCCGATGACGCGGCAAATCCGTGGCTCTCGACGTCTCGTAAACGCCGACGTCAGGCACCTTCGGGGACAACTACCTCAGCCTTCGTCGCCTCCTACCAAAGAGTTCGGCAGACCCCTCCGCAGTCCCCCGTGGGGAACGACGTACCGTGATTCTGCGCCCATCGCATGGGATCAGCGTGGCGTCACTCCCACACTCGCCCATCCAAAGATGCGTCGTAGAAGCGGCAGGATCTTTGTCGCACAAATGCCGAATACGGATACAGACTCGGGCCAATCTTATCGCGGTCGACACCTGGGAACCGGAAATAATTCCCAAGTTACTGGAAATTACACAGATAAGTTTTGGCACTAACAAGATGGTCCATTTCCGACCATACGAACCCCTGCGCGAGGGATGGTGTCGTGGCGTCTTCCATGGAGCAGACCCATCAGACTCGCCCGAGGACCTCTTGGCAGAACTATCATGCCCCACGCACAAAATCCTGGCAGCCAGACACATGGATGGCGAAGGGAGGACAGTCATGATCACCGTTGATGGTTCCACACTTCCCAAGGAAGTCCTATATCGCCTCCACCTTAAAAAGTGTTCCCCTTCCAAGTGAGGGCCATCCTATGCACTCGCTGCCACCAACTAGGCCACCAGCATGATGTGTGTCCAGCAGCGCAGGCCGTTTGTGCCTGCGGAAGACCACCACACCGCCACGAGATAGATGGGTGTCACGAGCCCCATCAATGTGTGTTATGTGGAGGCTCTCACCTTGCGACTGACGGTACCTGTCCTAAGGTGAAACAGGCTACAGCGCAACGCCGCAAGCGGTGGGCTCCTCCGCCGCAGCGCAAAGCGCGACAACAACGAAGAACGCTGCAAGCCAAGCCCCCTCCACCTCCCTTTGCCAAAGATCACGGGGATTTAGAGACTATATGGCCACCACTAAGACCAGGACCAGTGACGCCAACAGAACCGCCACACGAGACTACAACCCTCCCGCGCGCCCAAGCATGGTCGCGGCCACCAGTCTCACGGAGTGTTCAAGTCATGCCCAGACGCATCCCTCCGCCCAGACCACCACCGCCATCGTCAGAATCCATCGCGAGGGCAAGAGCTGACACTACACGTTCTCAACAACGTCCTCAGAGAACCCAAGGCGTGCAAACCGCTCTTGCTGCAGACGACCAACCCGCAACGCGTATCGAGCTGTCACTCTCGCAACTCGTAACGCTAGCGACTGCGACCATCGAGAAACTCGACAACCTCACCACTCTTATTGCAACCTCCCTTCTCGCCACCCACAATGACGTCGTGCCCGACAACAGGCGGCAGCGCAGACGGCGCTGATTGTGGGCTTACCGGTCGGCCGTCAGATCCTTTCGGCCCAGGATTAACAGTTCTGCAATGGAATTGCCGCTCCTACCGACAGCAAGGTCCAGAACTCAAGAGACGGCTGGCCGCAAGCGCCCATCCCCCCGACATAATCCTACTACAAGAGGCCAGGGTGCCAGAGCCCAACATTGTAGGCTACCGGGCCTTCAGTACCCCTACCATCATCGTCGCCCAGAAGGGCCCACGTCGGAAAAGAGACGCACAGGGAACCATTTCTGTGCCCCAGGCACATGCCCATGTGCTACTAAAAAAATCGATCCCTGCTGCCCAGCTCGATACCTCGTGTTACTGTTCCGAGCAGCGCGAAGTGACGGCGGTATCGGCGCGCCTCCGAGACAAGGATATCGTAGTCGTGTCTGTGTACTGGAGACCGCATAGTACCACCAACGACGAAGATGCAGAATGGCTCAAGCTCCTGTGTACCCGCACTATTCACCCTTTGCCTGTGCTGATCGGAGGTGACTTTAATGCGCACCACACGTCGTGGGGGTCGAAATCAAACACCGTACGAGGCCGAAGCGTAGCAGACAACGCACTTGTGGCAGGCCTCGTGCTCGCCAATTCGCCTGACGCGGTAACCCGTCGGGCCGACAGTCAACAGCAAGATTCTACATCGCCAGACGTAACATGGTATTCTCCAAGCCTTAGGTGTTCATGGGCGGTGGTAGATGACACCTGGGGAAGCGATCACTTCCCAGTTATCATCGGCCTCGGCGGGAAATCTCGCGCTCTTGCTACACGCACCGTAAGCACAACCCGATGGGACGACTTTCGCGAGGTGCTCGCAGAACTACCGCCTCACGAACCACTTTTCAATCGTATTATTCAAGCCAAGGAGATCGTGACGCGGTCAGTGAAGGTAAGCGCCGAAGCTCCGACTCCTGATCAGCACTTGCTTAATTTGTGGGAATCAAGGATTAAGGCCCAACATTGCTACCTAGAGGGCGGCAAACTCCCGCCCGACCGCGCACGCTTTAACCGTGCATCGGCAGAAGCAAAACGCTATTCTCTCGAGCTCTCGCGGACAGAGTGGCACGACCACTGCACGTCTTTCAACGGGCGCACATCACCGGCCAAGGTCTGGGCGACAATGCGTGGTATGACAAAAAACCAACGTCAACAAACAGCTGGAGAAGACATGGCCCTCCGGTTGGGAATCTCCAATGAAGAATTCGCGAGCAAAGCTGGCCCCGTATTTTTTCCACAGGAATGTCCAGCGAGTTATGACCCAGCCAAGGTTAGATTTTCATTCCCTCCACCTCAACAACCCATGGACCCAGGGATGGAGCGGCCCTTTACCATGGCAGAGCTGCAGGGCGCACTTTTCTCAATCACAAAGTTGCATGGTGCCCCGGGGCCCGACATGATTACTGTCCCGGCCCTTCGCAACCTTCCGGAGGCAGCGATGCAAGAACTTCTGGACATCTTCAACGAGTCCTGGGAGCTGGGTCAACTTCCCGCCATCTGGCGCCACGCCTCGGTTATACCAATCCCCAAACCAGGCCGAACCCCAAAACAGCTCACAGATATGCGACCCATCTCTCTGACGTCACATGTCGGGAAGCTTATGGAGAGGATGGCGCTGATGCGGTTGGAATGGCACATTGAAGCAAACAACGTCCTCCACCCGTGCCAGACTGGCTTCCGCCGGGGTCTCAGCACGCAGGACTCGCTGGCCCTCTTCGCTGAGGATCTTGCCGGCAAGCACCCGCGCTACGACATCAAGATTGCGGTCGCTATAGACGTGAAGAAGGCTTTTGATAGTGTTCCACATCCTACTGTGATGGCTGCCGCATCCGCGGCGGGCCTCACCGGCAAGCCTCTCCAGTATATCAGGGCGTTCCTCAACGGGCGCACCTTCAGTATCTCAGTAGGAAATGCACAAGCTCCTGCGGCTCCACTCGAGCTAGGAGTCCCACAAGGAGCGGTGCTTTCTCCGCTACTCTACAACCTAGTGATGGCGGATTTGAGCCACCGCCTCGACAAGATCCCAGGCATCCGCCACACCATTTATGCAGACGATATTACAATCTGGACGACGGGTGGCCCAGTTGGCCCTCAAAATGAATCCGCCCAAGAAGCACTGGACATCGTCGCCGAATTTTTGATAGAACGCGGTCTAACTCCGTCACCTGATAAGACGCAGTACGCCGTGTTTGGAAACACCAACGCACGCCGAGAGGCGACCCCGTGCATCGAACTCAAGTTCAGGGGCACAGTCATCACCGCCACAAACGTGCTGCGTGTTCTTGGTGTCGACTTTTCCGCGCACGGCCCACCTGTCACGTGGCTGAGCAAAACCAAAGCCTCCGTAGTACATATGCTGCACCTTATCCGTCGCACCACAGCTAAGGACTGGGGCGCCGACACCCACACATTACGCATGCTTGTCAGGAGCCTCATCCAAGCCAAGATGCTTTACGGGGCACAGCACGTAGGCATCACCAGGAAACAGCGCGAGGCCCTAGAGGTCCTTAATCGGCGTGCCATGCGTATCGTCACGGGCCTGCCGAACTTCACGCCGGTTGACACGCTGCAGGCCCATGCTGGACTCAACACCATTGGAGACCTATTACACGAGGCATGCCTCGGGCAGCACATCCGCCTTTCACGGTCCAGACCGGGACGATTCATTCTCGGGTTGCTGGGCTTGCGACCCGTTGAGGGAGTTCCACCACCAACCACACCCCTCCACCTTGGAGTCTGCCATGCCTGACCTCCGGCAAGCCGACGCCATCCCATGCTGGAGGCAGCCATCCGGGCCGCCGACGATTCCAAGCTGCGGCGCACGAACGTGACGTCAACGCCGACGGCCCCGAAGTACGCAGATACTACTGTGACGCGGCCGCGGATCCCGAATCCGGATCTACTGCCGCAGCTGCCTGTTGCCTATCCTTGGGATCGACCACTGGTGTCCGGCTTCCACCGGGGCTTGACTCGCTGGAGGCTGAGCTGCGGGCGATCCTGCTGGGAGCGGAACTGGCGCTCCGCGACACCGCCACCGGAGGGCTATCTCCCACCGAGATCCTCCTGCACACAGACTCTGCGGAAGCGGTCAAGGCATGCCTTTCTTCGGCCCCCCTCGCTCTCCAACGGTCTGCTCCATCCGGACGGCTGTAGCGGGACTCGAGTTGGTCCTGGGATCGGCCGCACACATCAGGGTCGTTTGGGTTCCGGGCCACGCGGGCATAGAGGGCAATGAAGCGGCGCACCGGCTGGCAAGGGCGTTCTTGTCTCTCCCCTCGGCCGGTCAGCCGCTTCAGCGACCCTTGGATGCACCATCTGGCTCCGACACTAGCACTGGCCCTTCACCACCACAGCACCCGCGCACCGAAACCAAGCGGCGCCTGTCCACCCGGCTGCCTGAGTGCCCGACCTCCATCCCCAGGGGATACCCGCGGGCGGCCGAGGTCCGGCTACGCCGAATCACAACCGGCTGTGCATGGACACCGTATCGCCTGGCCCGCTTCGGGCTACGTTCGCCAGAACATGCAATATGCGACCGGTGTAGTTCGACCCCTACATCGCCACCTCAAGCCAATCAAACCGCCGGGCTAATCCCCGATACTTCCATTAACACCCAGTCCTCAGCGCATCTCGCCACCCTGCGCCACCTGCTCTGGGAGTGCCCGGCAAGGCGAAAGGAGAGGGACATAGCACTCGCGCAGCTCGGTCCACCACCACAAATAACATTCGAGGCCTGGACGGCACCGACAGGCCCCACAGACGTCAAGAGGCGGGTCTTCAACTCACTCTTGGCTTACGTGAGGACGGCCGGTCTGGCCGACCTTCTGTAAGCCCTCTCCCCTCCCCCCTCGCACCCCCTCTCCCATTCCTGCATCCTCATACCCTTCCCCTTCACGACAAGGCATGAAACCGGTCGCGTCGTACCCCTTCTAAATATGAATAAAACGTATCCAACAACAACGTTTTTGACGCTTCGCTCAGAAGACCAAGGGTTTTCAACATATTTTTTCTCAGAAAAGATTGAGTGTTTGATTTATTGGCTGTTAGCGTGACTGACTGATAAATTATTTGATTTATTGATTGATCTTAAAGGGTGACTACAACGAAATTTCGGCGCCTATTTTTTGGTCTTTATGCGTTCAAAGGACCAGTATCACATCGGACACACTAATATTCTGTTAAATAAGACAAGAAAAGGAATTTTAAAACGAATTAAACGATTAGCAAGGAGCACGTGGTGGATGTCGCTAACGGCTCGTTTTTAATGTCCATCTAGGAACCTTGACAGGTAATGAAGTTAACTGTCTTGCCTCCGGCCACCGCAAGAGTAGATGGGAAGGAGGAACTCCCTCTCCCCGGAGAATCTCTTTTGTGAGTCCCAGAAGTCGCTATTGTCCCTCTACAAGATTATAGAAGATTAACCCGTCGCTCAAAATTCGTAAAAAAGCAGTCGTTTCGGTGGCTGGAACGACCAAGGCATCCTTTCGACGTCAGCCTCACCGCACCTTTGCTCGTCCCGAGATGAACTACGTCACGATTGCGGGGGATGTCAAGTGCTCTCCGCTTGCTGCTCTCAAAGCGCTATCCAGATTTCCCGTTTATAACGAAAAATACTGCCACCAGGCTCAAAATACAAACGCGCGATTGTCATTTACGGATATTGTGGATCATTTTCAACCTATTTTTGTAAACGACGTGTATATTTCAAATTTCCTTGAAGTATCCCTTTAAGACCCGCCAGCAATCTAGGCCCAATGGTTCCCCCGAATTGTGCCTCTATGGTCAACCGTTAGGTAGCAACCCAAAGGCATAACAAGATAGCACATCCTTCCCTGTATATTTATTACTAGAACTCTATAGTTATTGCATCATTCTAACTTTTAGGGCGAAATTTAGCGACGGAAAGGTGGTGTGTAGAAAGACTTTTAGCGAATGAATCAATTGGTGGAATGAACAAGTGCAGCCAGAGTCTACCGGTGTGCTTGACTCGTGGCCTCTAAACCGGCAACTTGGACTTTTACTATTATGTTTGCCCTTGATGCGAACATTCATATTGCCACGAATGACAATTTATAATGTGATAATAACTGAAGAAACTAAATGTTTATTGGGGCGTACTTGTGCCCAAAACAAAAGGAAACAGAAGATACCAGTAGAGCGTCGCGGGTCGGCGTAACAGCAGGATCGTATGCTGGGGCGAGACTGACTCCGGCTTGCCACGCGGAGCCCCTTTTGTACACGCGTGGGCTTCTGGAACAATCAGCGTAGAATTTTCGGCGTGTAGAACATTCTAACCTCGAATTAACAACACGGTTCTGGAATTTACCAGAACATCACATTAGAGTTAACAGAAATGCGTACCCGCGGCCAGGAATTGAACCCTGACTTTCTGCGTGGAAGGAGAGCGCGATAACCGTTAGGCCACGGCCGCGCTGCCAACCTGGCCAGCTGCGCGCGCGGCAATATATATGTAAGATTAATAATATTATATTTCACTCAAAACAGATTAACAATTTTGCAGGAGGACATTATCGACCAATCTTTCGAAAACAGCTTGACCCCAATCACAATACCTTACGATCCATGGGTTCGTTATTTTTTCTTAAATTTATAGCAATACAACTGTTCAAGATCCTCGTATGAAGTATTGTTTGTAAAATATTTAGTTATCCATGTTTTACTTTTTCAGTAACGATGCACATAAACCTATATTTTATTTATTTATTTATTTCATATACCCTCAGGGACAAAGGCATTAAAGAGGGGAGTGGGTACAATGTATAAGTATAAATTTAAAAAAAATGCAGTGGTTATTAGTACAGTAAATTGACTCTTAGTTATACAATATTAGCTATGGTGGCGTTTTTGAACTGCTGGGGATCTTTTATTGTTGCTGTTGGGGCGGGATGGCCATTCCACTCCACTGATGTGCGAGGAAAGAATGACTGAAAAAAAGCATTAGTTCTGCACGATGGAATCCCGACTTTATGAACATGATCTAATCTAGATGAGATGTATTGGGGGGGGGGGTAAAATATGTTTGGCGCGCAAGGAAGGATGAAGACAGTTTGTGAAAGAGACAAAGACCAGAGGTTTTGCGGCAGGATGTTAGGGATGGCAGATCAAGGTTAGATTTCATTGTACTGTGCTTGCTATTCTATTACAGTTAGACAATATGAAACGAACAGAATTATTTTGAACCGTTTCAAGAGAATGTATCAAGTTTTCGTGGCTGGGATCGCAAACTGAAACGAAATATTCGAGTTTAGAGTGAATTAGGACCTTGTATAGTAGTAGTTTTAGGGATGAAGGTGCTTTTGCAAAGTTACGTCGAAGATAACCCAACATGCAGTTAGCGTTATTAATAGCGTACGAGGTGTGAACGCTCCAAGTTAGGTTAAATGAAATGTGAACACCAAGGTATTTAAAAGAAGATACGGCGTCTAAAGGCACATTATCAAGAGAGTAAACGGGTAAGTTAATATTTTTTCTAGAGACACGCATAAGTTTACATTTGCTAATGTTTAGTTCCATGCACCATGTTTTGCACCGTACAGAGATGGCGTTAAGATCAGATTGAAGAGTGGTTACATCGTTATCACATAAAATTTCCCAGAAAATTACACAGTCATCTGCAAACAAATGAATATGGGAAGAAACACAAGAAGAGAGGTAATTACTGTAGATAAGAAAAAGGAGAGGGCCAAGCACAGAGCCTTGGGGCACACCAGAGTGGACGTCACTTGGGGAGAAGTGAGGCTGTTAGCTGAAACAAACTGAGAACGGTTAACGAGAAAATATTCAAGCCATATAAGAAGTTTGGGATAGAAATTAAGCTGACTTAATTTAAGAAGTAAAGCCTTATGACACACCTTATCAAATGCTTTCGAGAAGACTAAAAAGATACAGTCGGCAGTGATTATCGGTCAAGAATGGCGTTTAGTTTATGAGTGAAAGATACCAATTGAGTTTCGCACGAATAAGTTTTACGGAAGCCGTGTTGTGAAGGTGCGAAAAATTAATTCGATTCAAGGAAGTTAGCGAGGATAGACAACAATATCTGCTCTAAAATTTTACATGGGATGCTTGTGAGCGAAATCGGTCGATAATTAACGGGAGAATTCTTGTTACCTGATTTGTGGAGTGGAACAACCTTCCTCACCTTCCACTCAGCAGGGAGAAAACCATCGTCAAGGGACGGTTGGAAAACGTTTGATAGAATAATAGAGGAATAAACACTGGTATGTTTTAAAATGTTGGGTCAATTAAATCGCAACCAGGGGCAGAAGATTGTTTTAGTGATATAATTATGCTTTCAACACCACTGGGATCAATAATAACAGGAAACATTGCAAGGTAATCACATGAGTTTATATTAGGCAACGGGACGTCCGTATTTACGGAAAAACCATTGCGTGAAAATTTACCATTAAGAACGATGGCACATTGATTAGAGTGAATGACATTACCATCACTGTTGATGAGGGTGATATTGCTATTATCTTTTGGGTTAATACCACGACAAAACTTTTTGTGTCAGTAGTTAGCATGACTGGCAAAGTATTATGAATATATTCCTCTTTAGCTTCTCTTATCGCTGTTACGTATTCCTTCGGGAGCAAGCTGATAAGCGGCCCAACGCGCATCGTTTGAATAAAGTTAAACTGACCTGAACAGTCGCTTTTTTGTTAGATAGGTGTTTTATGCGAACGTTAAACCACGGTGCGCTACTGTTAGAGATGATAGTGCGAGTAGGGATGTACTTATTCGTTAGAACATTAACCTTGGTTACAAACATATCCCAGTTATTTTGTACGTTACGTTTATCAAAATCCTTTAAGAATATATCAAGAAACACGGATAATTCAGTATTTATTGGCTTCAAAATTCGCATTCCTGTAGTTTCGAATAGTTTTCACTTTTTAATGGTTTTAGGTCGCGACAGGTTTATGTGAAGTGAAAGTAGGGAATGATCGCTCAGGACGGGTAAATAAATGATGTCAGTTACAAGATCGGGCTGAGGTGTTAGTATGAGATCTAGGACGTTCGCGACAGATGAGGTCGTTCTGGTAGGTTGTTTCACGAGTTGTGTGAATGAAAAGGCAGAGCACAATTCCAAAAATTCATTAGCTAGGGTGGAAAAGGGGGCCATGTTGGGTGTCTCGCTACCCATATTTTATTTGGAATATTGAAATCACCAAACAAAAATAAAGGTAACGTGGGATAGCGAGTTCTGACAAGGCTGCAGGTTACATCGTGTAGATCATTTACAAAACTAGAAGAATAAGTGGGGAGGGCGATAGCAAACACCAATGACCATTCTTAGGGTGACCAAGTTCTCATGATAGCCCAACCAATCTCTAGGTCACTGGGGACATATATACACTGAGACAGAAATTCTTTAGATATCGCCAAGAGAACACCGCCTCCCTGACGGGTTATGCGGTCACAGCGATAAACAGAAAAAAGATGCGCGTCTTGGAAAATTTCATGATCACGGAACTGAGAGTGCAGCCAGGTTTCAGTTAGAACTATTACGTCAGCATTACAGATATCTACGGCAGAAGTTAAGGAATCACGCTTGTTAATAACGCTCCGAATGTTAGAAAAAAGTAACGAAACATTAGATAAACTTCGTTCACTGCCCCTTGCGTTTTCCTATCTCCGACCACGTGTCGACAGACTGGGCGGTTGGTTATCAGGGGTATGTTCTGACGCAAGTCGTATCACGCTTTCAGTTGCAGTGTCATACATGTACTGCCTCCTGTTTATGACGAGTTTGTTATAGCGAAGCTGAAACGGTGGTGCTCCTTGGTGATTCTTGGACTCCACCCAATCTAGGTCAATTAACTGGAACCTCAAGGCACCCAAGAGGACTGTCGCCCGCGAAATCGTAATAATAATTGTGACATTATTCGTTTTCGTGTCAAGTTTAATCAGAGCCTTGGCTTCAGGGCTTAAATATCCTTGGGTTTGGGGCTACTGAAATCGCCAATTTTAATAAACGCCCAAAATCAGAGCACGTGCTCAAAATATTTATCTAGCATAGCAAGGTAGCACAGAAGGCACTCATAACTGATCCCCACTTGCTAGATATATCATAGGGCATTCTCAATGGCTAAATGTCACATGCACAAATGTGTGCGTGTGTTGGTGATAATCCGCCTTGAAAGTAACCTTACACTACATTTACCTCAACTAAACTTTGAATATGACATATCGTGTGTTTTATTTGTAGATATATATGAAGTTTTTATATAAATACAATTTATACGGTACTAACAAAACAAATGAGCAATCCACGCTGTCTTGAAAACTCGAAAATAGACTCGTGGTTCCTTAGAACGTCACATTGCGCATGCACTGCTTTCTATACAGGTATCTTGTATAATCCACAAAAAGCTACGAGCAATACAAATAGTTTTCAAGATTTCCTGCGGAGTCTCATCTAGTCGCTTTTAATTTAAGCCTCCATATTTGCCTCATGAAGAACACGTCATGTGTCATTTTTCATCTGTAATAAAGTAAAACCCACTTTTTAATACAACCGAAGTCTTTTTTCAGCTAGCTTTGCGTTTCTTGCTGTCAATTCTACTCCATGTGGTCGTAAAAAATATATTCTTTAATTCCCTTTTTTGCACAGCCCTCACCATTCCTAGATATACCCCAAAGGCTGTGCTTTCAATTTAATAATTAACCTGCAGAATCGACTGCAGTGTTTTACCGCTCTTTGTTACGCAAAGAATTGAAAAAAACGCAAAAAGAAAAGAGACCACAGTGGGCAAAAAAAAGTGGAGCGGGTTTTCTATATTTTGTTTTTAATAAACTAACTTGAAACATGACGAAACGAAAACCTTCGTGCATCCATTATAGGTGGAAAAGAAAAGCCGCTATGCTGTTTATCGCGTTAAGTAATACGCATATTACTACTAGTAAATCTAGCCCTCTCTGCAGCTATTAAATCCGGCACGGTGTTTCCTTCTCACGCCATCACAAGTACAAAATAAACAACCGGAATGTTTGGCATCCGCGCTCAAGTATCTGTTAACTCGGTCCTTAGACTCTTAGGTGTAAATCCTTCCTATATTTCTATACTGAAGGTTTTGTGCGATACCTTACAACTACCATAGAGTGAGTATGGCCTGTAATCTATCCGTGGGAGCACGCCAGAGTAACGCCTATCCTGACTCAGGTTTGGCAAACCCTGGGGCCAAAGTTGATTCAGTAAGATTAACTTCAATCCGTTATAAGTAGTAACACATTTTTGCTCTTTTTTGGGTTTTCTTCTGGCTCACAACAAAATTTTGAACTTCCACAGAAGACCCGAAGATGTCAAGTTTCAAACGAATACTCTACAGAGGCGTGTCACTGGATCTTGTTTGGCAATTTAAAGCCAACATATTGAGAGTCTGGCTAAAGAATATAAAATTTGGTTATGCCATGGCTTTTTTAAAACATTCATGAACATAAATTGCCAGAAAAGAAACAATTTATAGAACTGAGAACTGTGCTACTTGGAGCCCTAAAAGTAAAGAAGGGGTCGAATGGAAATCAAGCAATAGTAGTGCGGCACGTATTGCATGAGGGCAATGTGTTTAAATATGAAAACCTAATGCTCTCGAAATATACAATGCACTTAGCTGCAGTTTTCAATACTCCTCATTGGGGTGCAGTTTACTTGCTGCCGTAGCAAATGGAGCGAATGAAAGAAAGCCGTACACATAGATTAGTACAAGGAGAGTTCTGTAGCCTGCAAAAAATATTTTGCCGGGACTCTGGTTCATGAAACATTTCGCCAAATATATTTAATGGTTTTTCACTTTGGGAGTTGCATATTAAACATATACTTTTTCTATGAATAATTTACCTCAAAGAATAGGCTGTCGGTCTGACCGAAGCAATAGAATACAACCTCAATACAATTAGGTGGGCATTTTATTTTAGTCACAGAAGTAGGCTAAAGAGCACATTATCAGTTTTCTTTTTCTAAGTTAATAAATATTATATTTTGTTTTGTTTTGCTTTTTTCTAAGTCAAACATCTCACGAGTGCGGTGTATTTCAAATGGAAGCCACCAAAACTCCAGTATCTACTTTGACAATTCGTACTACTTAACACGTGCTCAAATGAACAATGAAAAATTACACAAAAGCATTATGCAAGTATGCTCAGCAAATACAAGCGTGACGTCGTTGTTTCTTTATAAAATGAACATTTTTGCGAGTTTTTAAGAGTTCATAGTCAAAAACAGCTCGACTGCGGCGTTGAATTGCCTGTTTTGATAAGATCTAAGTTGCAAATCAGCGCTTGTTCGTTGCATCTATTTTCTTTGTTCTCGTCCAAGTAGCGCAGTTTTGTTTTACTATTGTCTCTTCTTTTGTGCATGGCGCTTCCTACTCAGACGTCAAGTGGTCTGATGGATCGCTTGTGTCATGTGGTGACCCGTGAAAAGGACCCTCTATGCTCAAGAAAATGACAGAAAGGAAGAGTAGCTGTCACCAGCCTGCGGGATATTTGACGCAAATTGCCTCATTTCTGTCCGCCGCCTGCAAAGAAAAAGATGGCTTCTCTGACCAGACATCCTACGTTGTTGCAGAGCAGTAAAAGTAGCACAGTTAATTTGGTCGACATTTTGTTTGTCTGTCAAAATAGGGCTTTCAAAGCCCAAAATAACCTAGGTAGAACCAAACTTCATATTTTTTGACCCGAGGATGAGTATTTTGGTCTTAATATGCCTCATATATCCGCCAGAGTTAGGCTCCAATCTCTGGCTCGCTTGTCATCTAGCTTCTCTGGCCTCAGTTTTCAAGAAAATGAAAGCATATTGTGCTCCACTTCTGGTCGCTCGGTTGTCGCCTGGAATGTCTAACCTAAATTGACAAACTAGCGCTATTATTATACTTCACTTCCGCTTGTTTCATTTATACGTCGCATCTTTGACTCATGTCATGACACTTCGACAATGATATGGCGAAACAGAGAAAAGCCACAAAAAAAAAAACGAAGAAAAGTACTTTACTTTAGCCAGACATGCACACGTTACCAAAAAAAAGTGACTAAATACCGTTACTCGTTACTTGCTCAAAAAGTAACTAAATACGTTACTCGTTACCGATTCTCAAAAGGAACGCGTGAGTTACCTCAAAAGTAACGAGTTACTTTCCACGTTACTTTGACGACCAAATACACAACTGTTTTTGTTTCATGGTTTATTGTTTTCTTTTTAGTAGTCATTTGTCGAAGTTTTCATCAGTTACGTTTCCCCGCTTCCTTGAAAATACATCTCCGGCGACGCTGAAGCGCCGTTCCACTGACGCGCTCGAAGGAACGGCAGTGTTGTGCTTCAGGAATATCTCGTGAATCTTCGGGAACTGCGCCGTCATTGAGGACAGCGGGTGATGTGTCATGTGCCTTCCCGTGTTTGCAACCTCCGGGCTTACATTCGGTCCGTACCCGGTTCTAGGAGGTTCAACCAACGAACCTTATCTATTCGTTGGGTGAAGGACATTCCCAGCAGTAGGGTTAAATACAGCAGCGTTTATCGCTGGACACACCTGTCGAACTGTTCGACGGACGTGTTCGGCATGAATGTTGCTGCACTGTCATACTGTTTAGTTGTTTTTCGGGTTGCCCATCTGCCTTTGTCGCGATAAAGGCATACTCAGGCTAGAATAAAAACAAGGCCGTTTAAGCGGTGTTGTACACGTTACTTCTCAAAAGTAACGAGATACCGTTACTCGTTACTTGGCCGTAAAAGTAATTAAATACCGTTACTCGTTCCTTTTCTACAAAAGTAACTAAATACGTTACTCGTTACCGAAAAAAGTAACTAAGTACAAGTAACTCGTTACTTGTAACGCGTTACGTACATGTATCTTAGCGCACTAGAGATTTTTTTTTTTGGCTCAGGTCAAGCTTTTAGAATTGACAGACTTCGGCAAATCTAGTCGTTGTTTGGGCATGTTGCCTGGGAGGGGGCTGTTTGTTTCATATAGTTACTAGGTATTTTCCGTTCACTGGGTTGTTAAGGCAGCCGCAGTCAGGGCTTTTCAAAGCATTGCATTTATGTTACATCGCTGGATAAGGTTTTCCCCGTTATTATTTGGTAGGATGGTGGTTGTCGCGCTTAAGCTGTATATACATTATCTTTTTGTCGAGGATGGAACCACCTCAAGTTTGGGAATATTCAAGGAGAATAAAAGAGGTGAGTTTAATATGGCGTACTGTCTATTTTTTTATTTCTTCTACACTGATATTTTTCTTTTTCCGCAGTCTCAGGCTAATACAACATGGTTAATATTCATCATATTGCCTTTTCTCTAATAAAACAACGTAACAAACGAGTACGCCGTTTTGTTTTAATTTTATAGCGCGTAATGATTACCCCACTTTTACAACAAAAACATTTTCAACCAGTGACGGATGGAACATAAAGAAAACATGATCATTAATCCTTGCAACAAATATAGAAAGAAAGAAAATGTTCATAATGTGCAATACACAATAAAGACAAAGCACAAAATACCCCAACCCTAAATGATACCAATCGAATTGAGCTGGGCCGCAGACTTGCCCGTATAAAAAAACACTGTTAAACATATCTTGTAACAAAAATACAAAATCAGTTAAAAATATGGCTGTGCAAATGATTGATTAACCTAGCTAATAATCAAATATTGCCTTAATCGCGATGAAATTTTTGATCGAATTTCACCACGTAAACCTGGACGAGTTCATCTGTACGAAAGGCAAACCATAGCTCAAATATTAGCCTAAATGAAACTGTAGGGGCATGTTTTAATTGACGCCTCGCCCTAGACTTAAAACCAAAAAAAACAGAAAGAGACATTCCTTGGTGTCAAAAGTTCAAAAACGGTTATAACCGAAAAATACCGAGACATATATTTGTTGGCATTAAAATTACAGAATTTGCTAAAACAGAATACACCAAGTTTTATAAATATGTGCACAAGCTAGGACTGTTCCAGTCAAAGCCCTTATCTTGCGACCTGAACGCCTAGTTGTTCACTAGAACGTTTCACTTATAAACAAAGTCTTGAGCGTGCGTCTCAAAACAAATCACCGTGATAAACCGATATTTATAAATACATTAACACTGAAAAAAAAATCCGTCGGTTTTCCTTTGCATAAACACCGGAGACTCTACGGCGTGAATACCATCAGCTGTTTGTAATTTAGTTCTACATATAGCAGTAAAAAGGAGTATGAAAAACAGATCGAGCTACAGTGAAAATGCCCATTGCAAACATTTCTAGAGAATGCGCCAGAGATTAACGTAACAATTTTAGAAACGTTCTAACCACATTAAGAAAAAAAAAGTGAATATGTTGAATAATCGTTTAAGAATACACCGGGTATTTTAGCAAATATCTATTTTTGCGTGGTTTGTTTTAGGTTTAAAATATTGGCTCTAGAAAGTAAGGCGCACTACTTAAAACTTGAGAGCTACCGCCCTTTCTAACCGAAATAACGGAAACATACCTTGACAAATTGATACGAGGCGACCACCTGATTGCTCCCATGGAAATGGCTCGCCATTTTTCACTTGTGTAGCTTACCTCTCGGTACTAAACGTATGGCCGCAATCACGACTGTTTCGAAATTCTCGACTAGCGGTGCCGCTTTTACGGTAGCCGAATCCTTTATTCATCATCAAAACGCGAAAACGAAAAAATCAAGCCAGATCAAGCGAAATAGTTGACGTGAGGCGCTAGCCTTATGCCAATCTAGCTACGAAAACAATCATCTGCGAAGCGCTTTCAAATGCGCGTATTTGCGACAGGCGTTTGCTGCAAGCTGCGTCAGTTGAAGATAACTTCCTCTAAACACCTCGAGGAACGCTAAACGACTCTCACTCATTAAAAGAGGCGAGCTCGACGAGCTTTGTGGAGTACGAGAAAAAGCTGGCCACCAACACCGGCAGTCATATTTGTTATGGTTTGTCACCAAACCAGAAAAGACGGATCTCGTAATATTTCTGAAAACAACAATGTCTATATCTATATAGATTGCCTCCTAAACATAAAAACAATGTCAAACAAAAAACTAGACTACCGCAGCACAGAGAACCAATTTTACAGCGAACATTCCACACGTCAATCTTCTCTCCAATCAATGAGAGCCAAGAAATTTTGCGTAGCTAGCTAAGCTCCTGTGTGGAGCATAGAGCGGGTTACGGGTAAAAGGTAATAATTTATACATGTCCCAAAATACAACTTACATTTTTTTTAACTTCAGTCTCCCTTTAAGGTATAGATTACACGTTTGTGTTTTACTGTGACCGAGTGCGTTGTAATTTGATGGGACCCCTGACCAATGTCGCACAGAACCTCGTTCCAAGAAACGCGTTCCTGGAACGCGTTCCTTTTAGGAGGAACGAACGAACGCCGCCGTTTTATTTTGCATCGCTGGAACTGGAACGGGAACTCGTTACATTTTCATTGAAACGGAAAGACGAACGGCGTTCCTCTTTTTTTTTCGTCCGGTAGGGTATTTTTATTTTTTTCTAAGAGGGAAATTCTGAAAGTATAACAAACAATATCTTTACGAAGAGCAGGATCCCGTTCAATTCTTGGTTACTTACCTTAGGGTTTATTTTGTGTGGTCCTCGTTTGGTAAAAGTCACGTGCAGGAGAGCCAGTGGACATTGCTTCTTTTTGAGTGCGCTAGACTGCGGTAGAAAAAAGCAAAGCTTTTATTCGAAGAAAAAGACACAGAAAGAGGGACGTTTCAGACTAAACTACTTTCTTTGCTTCCACAAATGCTCATACACTCAGAAAGCTAAGGCAGACTACAGCCATCAGTGAACTTCCACGAGGAGGCCTACAGTTACAACAAAATCACGGGTTACCAGACATCGAACGCACCCTTGTATCCAGAACATTGGTCACTTACAAAATACTCAAGAATTAAGCTTTATTCCTTCTCCCTTTGTCCCCCATCTTCAAGCTGAACAATGAATCCAACTTTCACGAAGAAGGACTTGAAGTTTTCAAGACTGACTTTCCAAAGGTCCTACCCTCATATTCACTTGCTCGTCTTGCGGACAGCAAGATCGAGAAGCAACTGTTAAGTTCAAACAAGAGACTTTGTTAGATTTAAACGTCTGAGGTTGTTATTAAACGCTCGTGCAATGTGGGGTAACAATGAAACTGGCTAGTCTTAGTCGTCCCCCACGAACATGAATATGGTTAAAAGCTGAGATTTGCAGACTTGAAAATATCAACAACAGAAACCCTGCTTCCGCTTGTTTTCTTCTGCTGGTGCCCTTCCATCATTTTGTTCAAAATCTTATGTTCTCATTTAATGAAATAGATTTAAAAAAAAACTTTGCTTAATCTACTTGAATATGGTAATCAGCTGAATACAAATGTCATGTATATGTAACGATACGTTCCATTTTTTTAGCTGTAACGGGAACGAGTTCCTTTTTCATATGAAGAACTTGTAACGGGAGCGTGTTCTTCAAATCGGAAGGACTGAGGAACGAGCTTTCGTTCCTTTTTTCAAGGAACGTGCACAACACTGCCTCTGACAATAAGAGGCCATACTGGCGCAAACTATATGATAGTACAGGCACATTTCGAATTTGTGTATAATTCCAATTTTATATTTTACGGATTGTGCTTTCATCGTGGCCTTCAAACACATTTTAACAACGTTATAAGCGACCATTGCTCATAAATGGTTGGCAAATTGTGTCTCGCAATTCATAAACCTAAAGTCTAGTTATACGCAGTTCCAGGCATAACTGTCAGATGGCTTCAGTGTGCCAGTGTGTTCCACTGATCCGACGTATGTTCTCTCGCCATAAGCACTCATAAGATATTAACAATTCACTCGGTCACAATTCAGCACATATCCGTGAACAAATCTTGAAAGGGCACTCATGTAGAGGACTGATATCATCTATATAATAAATCGATCTACAGGCTCTAAGCATCCTAAAAAAAGTAATTACACTCATGTGTCGTTGATTTCACTATTAAAAATATCATCGTAGATCGTGACACGTCGCCCTTTCGGCGGCTTGAAGCTGCCACTTGGGGGCAGGTTGACGTTCTTCTCAAAATGTAATACACAACGCGCTTAAATAGAGCAATAATCGTAAGGTTCGTAACCTCAACGCAATTGACCCTGTTAGGCGGTAACATTTTATGAAGGTGGTGGGGACACAAGGATGCCCCCCCCCCCCTCTCCGTCTCCCAGAGAAAATAGTGCCCGTGTATTTCTTTTGCTGTGAGTTTACTTGGACGTCTTGCCATCTAAAACTGATCATTTTTACTGACTAAAGCCCAACAAACAATATGCCATCGAAAAAAGCTTCTACAGAAAGCACTTGAGTGCCCCTCTAACGCCTCATTATACAGTTCAGTGCACCGCTTTCTGGGATTCCTCGAGTTTCATGAACTCTCTAAACGCCTCACCGGAGATCGATTCCGCTAACAAATGAACTGCGTCACTTTGCCCGTAAAAAATTACCGGAATCATTGGATAAAGTGATAACTTCGAGTCAAGCGGGTTCAGCCAAATACGTACTACATTCCGCAGTAGTTGTTTTTTCTCGCGGTCTAGCCTTTCGTTTGAACGGGAAGGTTTGCTGCGATTAGGTTGTATTCGTGTTGGCGCTAATGGACATTTAATGCGGCATTGAAACGGACCTCTGACAAATGCCTCTCGCTTCGAACGCTTGTGCGAGCACAATTCGTGGCTGCGCGTTCCTTCTCGACGATGGTGGTGGGAGGAGCACCGACCACGCTGCTATCTGCAATCTCTTTGTTCCGTCTCCCGGCTAACGACTTTCTATCGAACTTCCTGTCTACGCGTTCATGTTTTGAAAAAAAAAAGTAAGTCGAAGCAGCAATCTTGTTTTCCCAGAAACCAGACAAAATCGCGCACGAATGAACTATTTTACACCAGGCCATACACCAAATTCCGCATCTGGGGGTCACATAAAATCCCTAAAAAGAAACGTAACTAAAAACAAAAATTGCTTACGATAAATGTATTTTTTTATTCACTAACTCAGTAGCCCCGCAAATGATTGTGAGACATGTGCGCGAGGAAAACAAACAACATTTTATTCATAAAACGCTGGCACAATGCAAGCATTTCTCAAATTGCTATGATCGCACGTATACGTCTTCGTCCTCACAGTACACAACTGGTAACAAATTATATTGAAGAATTCGGTGCGCTTAACTACTCGAGTATAAAATTCAAGAGTAACGCTATGGTTTCATTCAAAACACAACTCACTCTTTGTTGAAAACAGAACAAAATACCTAATTCTGGCTAGTCTGGAGCCGCAGATAAACATTTCAAACTGCTCGAGCATTAAGGTATTTGCTCAGAGACGAGATGGCCAGCCTATGGGTTGACTTCGCCGACACTGATTCTTAAAGCTCACTTAACGACGTTTCGTGCCGCTCGTCCACCTGTCTAGAAATCCCTATAACAGAGGCGAGACACATAAAAGACGCCCGCATTGTCCCATCGAACGGTCACGCGGGTATTAACCCTTTCCGCTTCTTCGCAGTTCTGTCCACATAGCCACATGTCGAGAAGCCAATCGCTGCAGCCTGGTCAGCGAACCTTGAGCAAGTAGAAGTGGCTTGCGAAGTCGTGTTTCTGGGACGTGACAACCTGGAACAGCCTTAATACGCGGGGTAATCAGAATGATTAGTGACTAGCTCGGTTGCGTATGCTCTCCTCGCATCGCCAAAAATAACAGTCCTAAGAACCCCTAATCCAGAAAGGATAAGGATGATTGTGCGCTATTTTTTTATTACCTGATAGGAGACGGGGTAAATGAACCGAAGCTTGATGAGTTCTGCTACACCTTGGATATGTTTATTATTCTGATGGAACTTTTTTTTACTGAGATCTATAATGCTTTATACTTGGAATTGGGAGCGTTCTGGTAAGGATAATATAAATAATGGGAAAACACAAAACACAAGGACGGAGAACACCGTCCTTGCGTTTTGTCCTGGTGTTTAGTGCTCTTTCCGTTATTTATATTATCATGATTCGGTGACTGATTTTCTTTACACATAATCACGGGTTATACTAGCTGTGAAGGTTTCATGATGTGAGAGTCCTTCAGTCGGATTTAAAATAGTAACAGTTAAAGGGACATTCATTTTACTATACAGACGACACTAGTATAAAAAATGCATACTTATAATTGAGCAGTTCTACAAAAGGAAGAACAATGAAGGTGCTAAGGGTATGTTTTGATGACGCGATATCAAACGACCTCAAATTATTGCAAATTTTGTTTTGCGTTTTAATAAGAATATGTGACGTCATGTTTAATGTTGTGGCTAGTCAATTGTTTTAGACAATTGAATTGCTCAGAAATCTAGGGACAAAACCTCAGAGGAGCCATGTTTGCTCATTTTTGATTCAAAATGTATACCCTCCACAGTACTGTGCTTATTAAATAAATAGTTATTGCGATCTATTATAAGTGCAAAATATTTTAGATTTCTGATATTTGTATTTTGCATAGTAAGTATAACGGAACCTGGCGTAAACATAAACTTCAAAAATCAAATATGCTGCTGTGGCGCACCCCTTGTTTTTTTTTCTCTTTGTTTTCAAATATTACGTTTTTTTTCCAAACTTTTTTTATTACGTTATTTAAACATGTTGAGGAATGACAAGAAAAATTATAAAAAACAAACTATAGGTCCGGACTCGCGTCCATGGTCTTATCTGAAAAGAGCCCTGTATGGTACCCGAAAGCGACAGTCTGCACGTGAATTCCGCCAAAAGGCTTCTTAAGGCCGCATATTCTCTTTGAACGTTCAACAATTATCTCAGCTATTATTATGTTTGTCTTCATACCTAGACTATAAAAAAAGCTCTAGTGTTTTCTTCCTATTTTATTTCAGAAGGCATCGCCACCACAGCTTATTGAGCCTGTTTTGATTGTTTATGAAATATTGACAAGCCTCAGATTTAAAGAACTCAGGACTACCCTCTTTGAAATCGAGACGGCCGTAAACTGTAGACCTCTCACTCACATTAGCACGGACCTCGATCAGTTGGAAGTACTAACACCATCCCGTCTCTTAATAGGCAAACGAGCGGTAAGCCTCCCACCCAAGTTGGTAGCGTCGGTACCAACATAAACAGCCCCAGAATGGAGACGAAGAGTGCTGTACCGTCAGCGACTCATAACGCAACTATGGAAGCGATGGAAACGTGAATATATTCTCCTCCTTACATCGGCTCACCAAAGTTCTTGTGAGGAAGTATCAAGAAAACAAGGTGAAGGCGTCGTCATTCGAGAGGACGGCACAGACACCGCCCCTAATGTGGGAACTCGGCAGAGTGGCCCAGACGTTTCCAGGCAGAAACGGGATAACAAGAGCATGCGACATCCGCCTGGCAAGCAAGCAGGTCATTCGTGGGCCCATCCAACGTCTGCACTTGCTTGCACATTAGACGAACCTTGCATCGCCAATTTCTCGTCGTAGGGGCGGCAACGTGTTGGAGAAAGAAGAAGAAGAGGAAGGCGGTCGGGACACGCAATGAGGAGGGCAGACAAGTGAAAGCTCCCAAACAAAACGATTCTCCCGTTGTTTTTTTTTAACTGCTTGTTTGATTTGTAGGTATACAAACAGATCTGGGAAACTATGATCAGCAACTTGTGCTTATTGTCAACCCGGAACTCAAAATAAATTTTACATTGGAGCTGTTAAGGGCTAGTTCCCCCAGTATCGTGTCCGTGGACAAAAAATCTCAACAGAAACCTCTGGACAGCTACCGCCATCTATGAGTGACGTCGGTACATAGTACAGCTCCGCTGCTCTTCATTCTTCACCGGAATGAAAAGGCTGAAAGTTTTTTGTGTCCTTTGAGGTAGGAACACTGAATAACTAAGCAAAATCACAAGACCCATTTATGCCTTACCCGTCGGCTGCCAATCGGCGTGTGAAAGAAACGCAGAGTAAGGCTCCTACAACAAGCGCAATTTTCGCCTAAAGGTGATTTCTACAGCGGCGACACGGAACAGCGAGCATGAGCACACATATATTGAAATCACAAGTATTCAGGCTACGATCCAGGACTCTGGCGCCGCATTACATGCTCAAATCTTAGGCCCCTGAAAATGACTGACTTTCCGACAGGCGAGACCAAGCCGCCCTATAAGAGACTCTGTAGATGAGGACATACAGCACGGCGAACGATACGACCGGTTCTACCAGATTCCTTGTTGACGTGCGCTCAGGTAGCTATCATCGACAGTGTCTCTACTGGTCGGACGGTACAACGAAGTATAAAGTAAATAAGCTAAAACAAAAAAATGTGTCTCGTTACCATGGCACTCGGGACTCGTGCGCTTTCCGCTCTGCGCCTCTGCTCTGACCTTGACGGAAGCTGGCTTGAGTACCGCACCAGAGATCTTTCCGTTTCAAAGAGTTTTATAACAATGGTTTTGCGCCGCTGAGGCACAAAACAACGGTAAATGACGACGCTGCGTCTAAGGAACGTGCGTAGCACAATTGTCAAGTTCTGCATGAGGCGGCACATCCAGAGAACGACTTACAAGATAAGCATATGTCTCCCTCGCAAAAACAGGGGAAATCGGGCCCGGCACAGGCTGCCGTTAGCCGCTTATGGAAGAGTCATCTGGTGGTGAACTTTGCAACCAAGTCAAGGAGAGGACTTTATTTGACAGCTGCCATTCGCGCGGTGGCCACATCTCTAGGTACATCTAACACCGCGGCCCAAACTGGAAATTGTTGCTTCAGTCAAAAAGACTGATTCCACGAAGACGTATGCTGACGGACGGTCGGGAGCGTGGTGATCTTGATTTCGCGAACAGTAGTCGACTGGTACAGAAACACTGCTTTTGCTAAATGCTATCAGGGCTATAAATATAACAAAAAGCTTCGTCAAGTACACTAGCGCCTAGTTAAAAAAATTAATCAAATTCAAGCCAGCAAGGTTCGGTGCGTAGACGAATGGACGAATGTGCTGATTCGAACGTGGGACGCTCCACTCCATTCATCAAAAATACTGCACTATAACAGTCTACACTGCAGTTAGAGGGGTGTAATGTTTTTTTTTATATATATAATACCTGAAACTAAAGCGGGAATAGGATTTACAAGTACGCACTCAACTGGGCTACGCAACATTTTGTATTATTGCCTTATATAGATGAATCGGAGACAGAAAAAAACACGTTGAAGGTCATAAAATTGAATAATTCATCTAATTAGTAGTATAAAAAGACTATCACAACATACTTAGACATAACACGAATCTCTCTACGCTTATTCTTTGCAATGCCAGTACCCCGAGTATGCATAAAATGTTTATTTCTTTCGTCATTTTTTACTTACTGCAGCTGATCAAAGCGGCTTACGCACGATTTTATGTCGAAATTATGCAGTGAATATGGAGGGGCCCGATTGCGCCCTACCATTGCCGTCTTAATGGTAAAATTGTCATATCTTGCTTTCAATACAGTATTGAAAAAAACATATATCCAAGTACAACCGAAATCTTTATTACTGCTTTGTTTTTCTTCTTCGGTATAAGTAACTGTCATATTTTTCCTCTCTTGTTTCTCTTGTTTTCTCTCTTGTTGTTTCCTTTTATCATTTTGCAGTTCAACGAATCTTCTGAATTATGTTAAAGTCATGTCAAAGAAACGAGTGCCCGGCATATATTTGTATTTTTTATTTATAATAGACTACAGGCCATCGCAGGCCCAAGCAGGATAAATCGATTGTTAATAAAAAAATTGCCTTGGCGCGCCGTTAGAAAAAGAAAATACCACAGAGCTCCGTGATGTACACCGACAGAAAACCACAGACGAGTCTTCAAAATCTCTGGTATATAAGCAAGCAAGCACTAACGACCACACGCAGTAATATATCGAACGAGAAGCAACGCACCATGAATAAAAAGTACGCACACAAACCACATAACTGTTTGAATACACACATTTGTCTTGCTCATGGGATGCATATTTTTGTCGGCAGTGGTGGATGCGATCGGTGCACGCGCCGTTCGATTTAGTGCGCTCTCAAGAATGCCCATCCCTCTACTTTTTTCGCACAGCATACCGAAAGGCAATCGCTGCAATCTGGCGATGAAGCTTGGTAAATAAGAATATCTAAGATATCTTCGTTCCACAAAGGAAGTTGGCCACGTGACACCGCGTCATATGAGCACATGACACGTCATGATTATGGCCTCAACGCCGATCTGGCTGTTAGGTAGAAATCTGTTTTCGACCTCGATGTTTGCAAAGCTCCTTTCGTACATCCCTGTCATTGGCGAAAAACTTGGCGCAGGAGCATTTCATGAGTGTTTGGTTTCCATACCCACAAGAACAACATGAAAAAAAAATCAAGTTATTGTGCAATGAAACGACTTGTAAGGCCTCTCGTCTAGCAATCGTAATAATTACCCGGACATGAAAAAAAAAACTCTTTGATACTACGCACGAAAAAGATTAACACCAAACCCGTTGTACGTTTCTGTCAACCTGTTTTTCACGTGTTTCAATCTGTCCCAACTGTCATGCTCATTTGGGTTTGCGGGGTTGGTGCCACCACTATTAGTTTAAGTTGTTGATGCCGCTTTGGGCCACGTGGCCACATGACAAGGTGACGAGATAGCAGGTTACGTTATGTAATGGTATAACGTCTTTGTGCCTCGTGACAACGTGTCACGTGACGTCACACTACCACCTCACGTTATGGTGCCGCGGAACATCGCGTCACCCAAATTTAGCGGGAAAACTTCCCGCCAAATTCAGGTCACCTTACTTCGCCGTGTTACCGTTCTTTCTAACAAGGTTTCGTGACGCCATAAACTTGAAAACCAGGCCTAAAAAGTTCCGCGCTTAAAGATTACAAAGGAAGCCGCGTGCATGGGAAAGATAGGACGCTCGAAACATAGTTACGTCCGCCATACCTAAGTTTAGCAACTTCGCCTCCCTCTTTCTTTCTTTTTTTTTTATATTGACATCGCGATTTTCTTTTGTGCATGTGTGAATCGGTTAAGCAGCTGTTCCACAACCAGGGGTAAAGGACGCGGCCGCACTCTTACGACATCACCGGCCATGCAGTTTTCTGCCTAAATTGGGTCGGGAGCGGCGCGGAGGAGCCGAGCTCGAAATAGCTCTTTTAGCGAGACTAGCATCCCCAGAGCGTCCCTAACGCTGTTGCGGCCAGTGTTGCTCAAGTTCCTAAAGTGAAGGAACCAGAGGTTTGTTTGGAACGATTTACAGTCGCAAGTTGCGTTACTTCAACGAGAAGACGTTGCCCCTTTTAGTGCTGAAGATCTTACGTACACAACGCAAAAGATTGTTTCGAACAAATCATTTTGCTATTTTTTATACCTATAGAGTTGAATACCCGCAATCAAAATTAGTAATGTGGTTGAAAGTTCTGGATCGGAGCATAAGGTTAAGTGGGAGGCGAAAGTTATTGCTCGTCAATACCTTGCAGGTATAAAACGAGGAGAGGTGAGGACAAGTCGTATTCGCACTAAATATTCCACGCAGTATTGCTTTTAAAGCTCCTGTCGCATTCATTTCTAATTTACTAAATTGGTGTCAGCCCAATCTTAATCAAAAAGAGAGCGAGAGATAGAGCAAGCGAAAAAAAATTCACGTGAAACAAAAAACAAAAAGTTGTCAGGAGATTTCTAAGGATTATCTAGATGATCAGACATACTAGAGTAAGTCAAAGTGGAAAAATTATGACTTTTTTTAAAGTTTATAAAACGTTGATTCTGACGTTTGTTGGGACCTAAAGTGTTTCCGACACTTTTATAATGATTATTACTGCACTCACTATAGATAAGCAAGTCTAAACGAAGACTAACGTTCGGTTGTCTCGCATTTTTAGGCCCCTTAAAAAGAGAGGTGAATAACACCATGACGTGTCGGTTTTGGTTGCTTTTGAGCAGTCGCTGCAACCGCTTTACGCTATGATCTATACGACGAAAAACAAAAACAAATAGAAGAAGATGAGCTTGTGCGGTGATGCCAGAGCAGCTAACTCAGATTTTTAGGGTTAGGGGCTTGACGCTAAGGCTAGTTGCCTTTGTCTGTACCCTTTGGCTTTCTCCACTTAGCGTGAACGAGAGTGTCGTCTGCACGTCGCGTGGGGACTGCCGTTCGTACGCGAATGGCCGAACGCCAGACTCAGGGCGAGGAGTTCCAACTGGAGGATGACTGGGTAGAAATAAAGACAGCTATAGCCTCTGCATCCACCCACCAATCCTTCCAACCAGGTCTTGCCGCACTGTCGTTTCCAAACTTTCTAATCTCCTCTTCTACCTCAGAAGCTCGCACCGTAGGGACACGGCGCTATGCCCGGTCATCCATATTAGTTTCGGGCATCGTCAACATGCAAACGGAGGCAAACGACAACGAATGATTACGTTAGGAACAGTCTTTTAAATAATTTTGTTCGAAACTTGTTCTAGAAGCAAACATTTCCGTGATTAGAAAAAAACGTTTACTTAGAGTTTCACCCTTTGCTGGTGCATTCCGCTTTGATTCCATGCCGTGTTATTGTCTCGTGTAAATAAATGAGGCGGTAACTGACAATGAACCGACCAAACGAAAGAAGTGGTGGAGAACCTTATTACTGCTCCAGATCCAATCAGGTAGAGCCATTAGATGTTAGTCACGCCGAAGAAAGAATCAGTAAGCAAGAAATTTGAACATAATCAACCTGTATATGTAGATTGATTGAGAGTGTTGGTTCCTAATTTACGATACCGAAAAAGGGGCCTGTGTTGTCTGTCTCTCTTCAATGTCCCTCTTTTGTTATCGGAAAATAATCAACCTCGCCCCTCGTTTTTTTTGGTCAATTCAGGTAGGGATTTTAGACGGCGCACGACGAGGCTGCTGGCATAATCAGCAAAGAATTGAAGAAAACAGCACGCCCTTTTTTAACCGGTACTACGCCCTAATAAATACCCTGTTGTTGAGTATTAACTCAGTAGGTGAGCCGGAGAAACGTATTTAAACCACGCGAAACAGAGGAGTACAGAAACCAGAAGGCTATGCGGTGGGCAAATGTTTCCCAATATTGCAAAATTTCGATTTACAGCTTTAAAGTTCCCATTTCTGCTTCTCATGGTTCTTGAACCGCATCGATCAAAAGTGAAACAAATTCATATAAAAAATGACTAAATTCATACGAATATATAGATCGTTTCTATGAAAAAGAAGTACTAATTTCCAGCAAGAAATAAAACACTGTTCAATTCACTCCGTCTTAAATCAATTATTCAACCAATTTAGTAAAGTTCTTTTGAGAGAAAAAAAATGTCTGGTGACAGCGGCTGGCACGAACATGCAGGGCATATCAAGTAGTGGATGAGGAAGAGGATGTGCGGCCCAAAAGAGGCCAACGACTTTAGCGAGACGGTCGTAAGAACTTGGCGCCTTTCCAAGAAACCGTGGCGCTCCTCAGATAATCAGTCTTCCGTATTCAGCTGGTGTCTTCCCTATTTATTTGCTATGAAGCTCCCAACTTTTGTCCCTATTTTCGTCGCGCGTTCCCAGTTGTCCATTTTTTTCAGGCACCTTTTTGGGGAAACGCGGGAGCAGGGAGTTTAAAGAGTAAAGATTATTCATCGGATCTCCTCTTTTGGCAGCAACTGTTGGGATTTGACGTAAGATGCTGTTATTCTTTGACAGAATGTGTCCAAGGGAACATACAAAGAATCGTTATTCGGGACGGGAATGGGGTCGACAATTATTTGGGAATGAACGTGAACTCAGCTGTAATATTGTGGCTTTACTTCTAGGAACACGAGTAGTACTTCCTAAGGCGATATGTTTTGAAGAGAGCTAATGGTGTTTGTGGGGAGGCATTTTCAAATGTAATGAATACATGGGCTGTATAGCACGCGAAACTATATAATACAGTTCTAAAATGTAACAATGAGTAAAGGAAGCGTCATCACGAAGCGCTTTATGCTGTTCATCCCTTTTTCGTCATATATATACGGCGTTGTACGGAAGGGAGTCATTTATATTTTTTTTAATTTTAAATGAGGGCGGCTCGTCTCGTGCTAATATAGCATTATATAACATTTAAATTCATGTTGAGAAGAAAATGATATAAGAGATAGAAGAATAAGAATATTGGTTGGCCATTTTTATTTATCTTTCTTCGAGGTCAAGTTTTGTTTAATATAGGATCCCATCTTGCTACCACGGTCTTAGTCTGCCCAAGATTTCGTAATGAATTATAAGCGTTTCATCCACGTGAAACAGAATTTTCGTCTACCATATAATATATTTTTAGGTTTTCGTGATGTTAACTTCCACTCGTTAGTTCAAGAAGATTCAGAAAAATAAATCAAGTCCGATAAAGAAACAACAGGGAGGGCGTCATCGAAAGACATGTAAAACTGTTGGACCTTTTTTACCTGCACAATAACTGTTGTCTCCTCTCTACGTTTGCACAAGTATGATGCATATCAGTGCATTTTTCACTAAACTCAAATATTTGAGGCGGGAATACCAAAGGCTAATATAAACATATGCACTTCTTTGAGTATTTCTTCTCACAAGAAGACTGTAGTGGCTCTGTATTTTGTAAGACCGTCTATCTTTTCCTTGGCCCAGAACAATTAGAGTATACCAGCGATATTAAAGACAAGCTGAAGCATATTTTTTTAAAAAAATTGTGGTATGAGCTGCCTTCTAAAGCTTTTTATCCTGTGAATTCATTTATTGCACCTAAATTGAGCAGAAGTAAGCATTAACCACTTTTATTTTAGCAAAAAAAAAAAGTGCAGCCTTCGACTCACGCATACAGGCGAGCCCCTCTGCCCCGAGCCAACATAGAGATGAGCAAGGACCCCTGAACCCGTCCGTGACGAAACTTTAGCAAATGTTAATGTCCACTCTTCTGCTCTCGTGCTCTTCTGCGCTCGGTGCTCCGCAACGGGAGGGGTACGTCGAAATGTAAATTGGAGATTACGACGCTCCTACTGACAGATTAAAATAAATCTCGAGATATTTAATTTTTAAGCGATCTGCATTCAAATATATTACGGTATCATCAAATGCAATAAACATTTTCGGCGTCACATTAACATTCCGGGAGATTTTTTTAAAGGTTTATTACAAAACATTTGTAAAAGATACGCTTTTGCGGTGTGAGCAAGTGAGTTATGTGGCCATGGGGACATTACGTGGGTGGATAATCTTTGCTATAAGTCGGCTAATTAAAATTCATTAATTAACTTTTTAATTAGTGAAAATAAACATATGGTTCCAATTAGAAACGTAAAGAGCGTCATCGAAAACCGCTGAATCAACTCTTTTAGAACGACTTGAAGCTCGTGGAAACTCGGGGTGCTAAGTTACCACTCCTGAAGCAGGCGCAAAGCTAGCAGTTGCGGTACGCGATAATGATCTAATCATCAGCGTTCTGGCACTGCTGGCTTTGCGCCTGCTTCCTGAGTGGTAAATCTCGCTCGCCCCGAGTTTCCCACGAGCTTCAAGTCGTTCAAGAAAAAAGTTGATTTAGTGATTTTCGATGAGGCTCTCTAAGTTTATAATCGTAACCATATGTTTATTTTCACAAATTAAACAGCTAATGAACAAGTTTTAATTAATTATCCGACTTATCGCAAAGATTAGCCGCCCACATAATGTCCCCCTGGTCCGTATAACTCACTTGCACAAACCGCATTAGTGCATCTTTTACGGATGTTTTGTAATAAATCTGTCTGAATTAAAAAAATATTACCCTGTATATAGTCCGGATAGGGCTACAAGTTGCAATTCACTTCAATTCAGCCGTATGTTTTGTTTTCTTCGTGTACGATGTACGGCTGGTCGAAAGAAGCAAGTCTGTGTTGGCAACCCTAGTCGAAACATGTGGCAGTGATATCAGCCTCACACATTCTGCGAAATCCACTCCGGCTGCCTCAATATCCATTATCATCTGAGTCTATGACATTTGGCGTATGCTGTTGGGGGTCATCTGGTGGCTGATAAAGGAGGTAAAATAATTCATTCACCGGCGCTTTGTAAGGGACATCTGACTCCCCCCCCCGCCCCCCCTTCTTGCCGAAAAGAAAGTTTATTTTGTATTTTTTGTTAAGCGATGTAATATGGTGTCAGGAGACTACCCAATGAATATTTTGTTGGAGAGTCGCGTATATTTTTAATAATACAAAAAAGCTTAACTGCTCGTAACCGAAACCAAACCACGAGCACGGAAGCTCATGGCCGGAAGTCACGTGACTACACCCGATCGCGTTGATTTTTTCCTCCGCTTCCCCGGCGTCTGAAGCAGATGGCGACGACGACGAAGCGCACCGTTTGTCATGCGATTGCTGCACACTGATATTTCTTCCGCTCAATGTTCTGCGCTTGAAGAACGATTGTCCGGTACCACGAACGACAGTTCCAAAGTAGGGACCCCACGTCCGTCGCAAGGTTGGTTAATCGTGCACCGCCATTGCGTTGCCCAGCCCGCGATTCGTATCCATATAGAGATTGACGTGTACTTGTACTTCGTGTGACCTGTGCAATTTTTGTTTTTCGATCACTGTATTTGCTGCTTCTTGGAGGCCACAAAAGGGGGTGCATATTCTTTTTATAGTTTTCATATTGCATGTGTTCCTCAGATAACTCACGACTCCGAATATATTTGCTACACATTGTTTGAACGCCATGTGATAATGGAAACGAGAGTGAGCGCGTCTGAAACGGGGAGATTCTCGGCCGGCTGTTTTCGGGAGAAAATAAAACGAAGTTCCAACCCCAAAATTGTGTTCCTGGTAGTTGGGCTTTTATAGGAAATGTTAAAAATAAAAACCTCGGCTAGCATAAATACCCTGTCAGTGTCCTATTAAAGGGTAACTGCAAAGAAAAAAATGTGTTTTTTTAAACAGCCTAATTGGGACAAGCATGTCACAAAACCAATCTTCCGCGAAAAAACAAATTTTTTCTAGCAATATTTACGCCATAGGACGTAATTTAGTCGGGGTCACAACTTCTCCACATTTGAAACTCCCGCTCTTTCGAGGCGCGCGGAGTGGCTGTTATACGTCACTCCGTGACGTATAGCAGCCACTACGTGACGTAAAATACCAACTTTGTGGCGCGCGATTTAAAACGGACGAAATAGCCGCAAACTAAAATCAGTTTCGCGCTAATAAATATTGCTGTAAGAAATTTTGTTTTTGGCGGAAAAAATTGTTTTGTGACATGCTTGTCCCAATTAGGCTGTTTAAAAATACACTTTTTTTCTTTGCAGTTACCCTTTAACAGAAAGCCCGAGCATTGATTATTAAGACAATTCGACGCCGCGCGATATAGACGCAACCGCTGCGTTAGCGTTTATTTGAGTGTCGCACCCAAATAATGGGTTATCTCACGCTTGACCTACGGGTCCCTTCATATTGTGATTTTTACCAAATGCGTTCCTAAAGTCGACGCTTCGTACAGAGGGTATGGTGACTGACAGCTTACGAAGCGCAGGGTATGGTGAGCCTTCAGCATCTTATTATATCTCTATAGCCAATGATATTGTACCATTAGTAGATAAGAACGCAGATGAGCGAATGACGGTTATTAGTAAACCACTACTTTCTTGTTTCTTCAGCTCTCACCAACTATATCTGCTCTATCACTATTATGACTTAAACGAGTCACGAAATAACCAACAGTATTCGGCGAAAAACACATGCCCATTGCCGTGGAGGTGAAAAAGCTGCGTTGCCCGAAGATATACTTTTTTTAGCATCATCAGCATAAACGTGCGCTGGACTAATGCGGCGAGCAAGGGTTCCAAATTGCATCTTTGGCGCATCCGAACGCAAGCAGGGGCACGTCAATCGAAGGACAACATAGATAACGCGTAGCGAACGCACGATGACATCATTGGTTCTGACCGGGGAGGGGGGAGGAAAGCTAGGTACTTTGTTGGTGACAGCAGGGAACCTAGCCGCACATTTTTGTGCATGCTCGTGCAAGGCCAAACTCGAGCATGTCACCATCTTGGGGCGCCACAGAAATCAGTTTGCCCACGAGGTGCTGGAGGCTCGCAAGAGAAATTTACGACCGTGCTTTCATTGCTCGGAGACTCAGTCCACACGTTAGATGGGCTTCCTTTAGTCTAAAACAAAGGTTGAAGGATAAAAGTGTTTTGATATTCATATCACACGCCCCGATTCCGAAGGCTCTTTTCACTTCAGCTCAGGTTACGTGGCGCATCATAAATAGCCATCAAGCTTCCTCAACTCCATTCAGCAGATGAATCGCAGGACTTTCTGGGAAGCGCGTGTACAATTTTTGTGATGCACATCCAGTGTTGTCCGAACTGTAGACCAGGAGTCTCCAAACTTTATGTCCAAAGGGCTGGATTAGCGATCTGTCGCAGTCTCAAGGGTCGGGAAAAAAAATAGTAATTAAAAAATTCAACCAAAATACGCAAATAAACCTAGATGAACATTTAAACACCGGAATTAATGTTAAAGTAAGTATTAGGAACCGTAAGGTGCATGAATACATATACTGTAAGAGACTTATTTTTCGCGGGCTCAATGTTTCGCGATTTCGGTCAAAAATAAATTTTGGAATAATTGGCGGGTTCTAATCTTTGCGTCGAGTGGGATCTCAATATAGATTCCAATGGGTTTACATTTCACCGGATTTGTTTACGGGACCTATTTTCCGAGAATTGTAGGCGATTCTCGAAATTCGTGAAAATAAGGTAGTCGAGAAAATGAAGTCATTTACACTATTTCAAAATTGAAATCCGATATTAAGCTAATTATGTCATTGCAAAAAAAAACACTTGTGTGAAAGGAAACTCAACATATATTATTCAGACTGCATGGGAACTTTTGCACATTCGCGCTGTGCAAATGTCTAATGAGAATGATCAAACTAATGCTGACAACATGCAATAGTTTTGATAGAGGACACTAAGCGCAATGTACATGAGAATGCAAAGGAATTTCAACATAGTTAAAAAGACATGACGTAGGGCACTGATAATGCTAATGCTAGTGATGACATTGTTCAATTAATGATGTGGGGAGAGGACCCGCGCCACGATACATTTTCCCTCGCTCTTTCGGTTACCTTAGTTTGCACATTTTGAGCGCGTCCCGGCGCCATCTCTTTGCACGAAATTCTCTTTGCGTCGATAGCAGCGGGTCTGCTGGAAGCTGGCAGCAGGCCGGGCTTCATCGGAAAGACGGCGGCCAGACGCTGGCCAGGGTTGGGAGACGCTCCAGAGTTTAGAAGGTGGGAATTTGGTAGCTTTCTTTTATTTAGTTTTACTTTCAGCAAGTTACAGTTTTCAAGAGTGATGCATTGTTTTGAAGACTTATGTCACAGCAGTTTCCCTAGACAAGGCAGGCGCACTTAGCAGAATGGCGTTCTCCTTTAAAAATGAACTGCAATACGAGTTAACGTTTGTCTTGAAGGTAAACATATTCGACAGAAATATGTTTGGTTGGGTGAAATGACTAAACTAAAAACGAATTCTCCAACCACAAAACCGCAAAAAGTAGTCCCGACTTTTCGAAGCTTATTTAACGTTTGTTATTTAAAAATTATGTTTTTTATTACTACCGTCCGCCCGCGGTGTGAAGTCCAAATAGGCAAAATTTGGTTCAAAATTAAAGTTTCCTTTTTCTTCTTTGACTTTCCGTTAGTTGTCCAACGTGTATATACCGCACGTCCAACGCGCATAGACCCGCTTATGCATATACCACACGCAAAAATATTCTCCTAAGCAGCAATTCTAAAAAAGGGGCGTGTAACATATGGAAAATGTGATGAACATAATCTGTCATTAGCAAAATACGCCACGTCTCGCCATAATAAACAATCTTTAAAATAAAGTTATTGTGATAATATAATTCATGCATAGGCTCAAGCGAGCTGGACAAAAAGGACAATAATAATTAATGGAGCAGCTGAACAAGGGCGATGGTGGCAGCGGATAAAACCCCGTTTGGTCTAGTGACGTCTAACTCCTAGTTAGCTCAGTTCGTAGAGCGTTTCACTGCAAATGGAGACGTACCTGGTTTGAGACGCAGTACAAGGTGGGTTTTTAGGTTGCGCACCAGTCACCTAGCATGTGCTCGGAAATTTGTGTTTGTCCTAGGTCCCCCTTTTCCCCTTTCTCCAGGGATTATTATCGGTGTTCTTGTTCATCTCGCTTGCACCCTTGTATTAATTGCATTATCATCATAACCTTAAAAGGCAGGCCGTTCACCCTCATTACTGTTAGACTGGTGGCAGCTGATGAAACCAGTTTGCTCTACTGACGTCTACCTTCTGGCTAGTTCAGTTGGCCGAGCGCTATGCTTGAAATGGAGAGATTTCTGTTTCAATACCACTACTAGGCGGATGTTTTAGCAGCCCACCAGTCACCTAGCTGTGTTTGAAGATTTGTTTTTCTCCTTTGTTCCCCTTGCTACCCTTCACCAGTGATTATAATCGCCATTGTTGTCGAGCTCGCTTGGGCCTTTGCATTAATTGCATTTTTATCATAACCTCAATATGCAGGCCGTTCACAAATGTTAGTGTTAGACTGGTGGCAGCTGATAAAACACGTTTGCTATACTGACGTCTAAGTCCTGGTTAGCTTAGTTGGTACAGCGCTCCACTGGAAATGCAGAAGTCCTTTGTTCGATACCAGGACCAGGCAGAATTTTTCGGTCACGCAACAGTCACCTAGAAGTGTTTGGAGATTTGTGTTTGTCCTTTGTCACCCTTGTTCCTCTTCTCCGTGGAATATTATCGTCATTCATGTCCAGCTTGTTTGCAACTTTGCATTAATTGCATGATCATCATAACCTTAAAATCTAATCCAATCATCCTTGTTGGTGTCCAACTGGTGGCAGCCGATAAAACCTGTTTGCTCTACTGATGTCTAAGTCGGTAGTTGGTAGAGCTCTCCACAAAAAATGGAGAAGCCCCTGGTTCGATATCAGGACAAGAAGGATTTTTCCTGTCGCGCATCAGTCACCTAGCTCTGTGTGGAGATTTTGTTTAGTCCTGTCGCCCTTGTTTCATTCCTTAAGAGATTATTGTCATCAAATTTATTGCATCAACCACTCCCGCTAAAAGTCCACACCGCGTAAAATCTTAAAATTTTAACATGCATAGTCAGCGATATATGGTAAAACACACATGGTATAATGAAGAAAAAACAAAGAACGTGCAAAGTTATGTTCATTTCATTTGAGTTTTTGGTCAAGGTTTGTGTTTGGTAGAAATTTCTCAAAGGAAATGCATCACGTAATTCGACCTTTGCGGTGAAATGTTTTGTTTAACCGAAAAACAAACCTTCTTTGAAGTTTGTTCAATGGAATCGATCTTCAGCGTTGAATTTTAGTTATCTTGCCCAAGATCCGGTTAAATTCAATCATCATAAACTTACGCCAGTTCGACGGTGCACTAGTTGTATTTTCACACTAATCACCAGCTATATAAATTCAAAACAATATACTGTCCTTCCTTGGTTAGAGCGTTCACAATTTAATTACAGTAGGTCTAGCCTCTATGTTGGAATCACTTGACTTACATGATAAAATGAAGGTGTTGTGTATTTAACATAGAGTGAAAATATAGTATAATTATCATGCTATTGGAACATATTCAGTGACATCATCTCTGCTGTGCCTTTAGAGTGACAGTGGGGAGTCAACTTTGCTGAAAAATGAGGTTTATTTGAATTGAAAAAAAAATCGTCAGGTTTAATCATTTCAGCACAAAGCATATTCAGCGTAGCCGGGGTTGGGAGTCTACGGATGTTTATAAGAGAGGAGGTAGAACATTCCGGTGGGCCTCGCTTGCAGGAGCGGGCCGTCGTTTGGCACCCGTCTGTTGGTGTACATGGCACGTACGCAGCAATCTGCTAATATATGTACAAATAGCTAAAATACCACAACAAATGAAGAGTAGTAATGCAAACAAATTGTCCGTCCTAAGCTTTGAAAAGCTACTACAATGTCTCGAAGACTGCTTGGTTTCTCTTCAGGGGTGACTAAATCGCACGTGGAGGCAGCAGCTTTCGTATTTTTCTGCCAAGAGCAACCCGTTTTTGTATAGGTAATACTTTGGTTATCTTACTTGTTAGGTGGCGTAGGCCCTTGGCGTACACAGATCTCAAGTCATATAGAGACCTGTTTAAATTTCGCGGAGTGTGTTGGATGTGCCACAACCCCAGCAGAAATTATTAATGCGATATCATTATTAAGCTGCTAATCGCAGATTTCTGCCTATGTATATAGACTCTCATGTAGTCAATTTTTCGTTAAATTTAGCGGGAACAATGACCTCACGTGAACTATGCACCAATTCAGTTTCCCGCTAAATTTAGCGGAAAATTGTCGTCACGTGACCTATGCACCCATTCAGGTTCCCACTAAATTAAGAGAAAAATTGACGCCTCTTGACCCATGCACCAAATCAGTTTCCCCGCTAAATTTAGCGGAAACTTCACGTCACATGACTAACACACCAATTCCAGTTCCCCGCTAAATTTGGCGGAAAACTCGACGAATTCCGTTTCCCTGATAAATTTAACAGGAAAATTGACTTAACGTGACCTATAAACCAATTCAGTCTCCCCGCTAAATTTGGCAGAAAAATTGCGTTACGTAATCTATGCACCAATTCAGGTTCCGCTAAATTTAGCCGAACACCTGCCTGTGTGTGCAACGATAGATGCTGTCGCATTCATAGATTATCACCTCTTTGGTCGCTACAAGTTTGCCTGCACCATCCATTGCCTTTTTCTGAAAGAGAGGCTCGTAAAAGTTACCAGCTAAGAGCTGGCGAGTGTAGTCAGAAAGGAAGGCATGCAAATGGCTCACAAAGCAGTGTCCACACTGGAACAAATAATGCCGCAACCAAAAGATCAGATAAAAAAAAGAAAGCCGTTTACAACTCCCCGTAACGACGAATCAGAGGCGCAGCTCTTGGGGAGGAAGGGAAGGCCGGGGGGGGGTCACGTGACCTCGAGGTCACGTGATCGGGGCACGTGGCTGGAGAACACGTGACCTCCAAACGTAGGAGGGGAAATATTTCCGCTAAATTTTGCGGGAAAATTTTCTGCTAAATCTGGCGGGTGAAATTCTTCGCTAAATTTAGCGGGGAAAATTGTCCGCTAGATTTAGCGGGAAAAATTGTCCGCTAGATTTAGCGGGAAAAATTTTCCGCTGTATTTAGCGGGGAAAGTTTTCTGCTAGATTTAGCGTGGAAAATTTTCCGCTGGATTTAGCGGGAAAACTTTTCCACTAGATTTACCCATCATGCACCGCGTGGTTATGGCGTCGACGGCAAGGCAGCGCGAACAGCGACGGCACGCCGACGCCGCTCAAGCCGGAAACGGGCGCCTAAGAGCTGCGCTCTAAAAGTACAGGGCGTGATTTATAAGCTTGCGTGCTCAGTGTATCCCGTCAACGAGATCGGTGAAACAAAAAGTGAAAGCCGTTTACAACTCCCTGTAACGCCGAATTAGAGTGCAGCTCTTGAGGAGGAGGATGGAAGGGTACTGGGGGGGATGTCAAGTGACCTGGGGAGGGAGGGGGTCACGTGGCCTCGGAGCGGTCACGTAACGATGACGATGACGATGACGTCATCAGTGACGTCACTGATGACGTCATCAGTGATGATGACGATGACGATGCGGATGCCGCTGACGTCATCAGTGACGATGACGATGTCGGTGACGTCATCAGTGACGTTACTGATGACGTCATCGGCATCCGCACTCATCGTCATCATCACTGATGACGTCATCAGTGACGTCACTGATGACGTCATCGGCATCCGCATCGGCATCGTCATCATTACAGATGACGTCATCAGTGACGTCACGCATCCCATAATGCACTGCGCGGTGACGCCGACGGCGACGCTGACGCCAACGGCGACGCACACTGCTCAAGGCGGAAATGGGCGCGTAAGAGCTGCACTCTAAAATGAAAGCCGTATAGAAACTCCCTGTAACGCTGAATTAGAGCGCAGATCTTGAGATGGAAGGAAAGCAGGAGGGTCACGTGACCTCGGGCGGAGGTCACGTGACCTGGAGGTCACGTGATTTCGGGGATCATGTGACCTGGGGGTCACGTGACCTCGGACGTGACCTGGAGGTCACGTGACCTCGGACATGACCTGGAGGGTCACGTGACCTCAGGGGGACGTGACAACGGGAGGTGACATGTGGCCTGGGTGTCACGTGACCTGGGGATCACATGACCTGGGTGTCACGTGACCGTACGGTTACGCCAACGGCGACGCCGACGCGCGACGCCGACGCCGACGCGCTCAAGCCGGAAACGGGTGCCTAAGAGCTGCGCTCTAAAATATTTTATAACGAATCCTGCAGCAGAAGGACAATTTGCGAAAACTGGACAGCGAGCGCAGTGTTGGCGCCGAACACTACGAGGTCGTCGACCAGCGGATCGACTTCGCGAACGCATGCGTGATCGACACAAAGTCTCACTTTTCAAAAGATACTTTTCCTAGAATCGTGATACATCAAAAACACACTCGAGAAAATTTAAACGGGTCCCTGGGTGTCTTGCCGTCTGTGTACGGCTAGGGCAACACCACCGTGATAAGGGCAATGAGCGAAAGGACCGCCTCTGTAAAAACTGGTTGCTCTTGGCAGAAAACGATGAGCCGCTTCTGCACCCCCCCTCCCCTTGGCTGCTCCTCGTGCGACTTAAGTCACCTCTAATAATAAAAAAAGCCGGTATCGAGACGTTAGGAACTCTTTCCAGGCTTTGGTCAGAGGATTAGTTTTTACTATAGAGTTCTACACAACGAGATATATTTCTGTCGAAGAAATTCAGTAAAAGAGGGTATGCGAGGAACTGTTTGCTCTATGACACACGATCAATAGGCATACTTATTGTCTCTGGAGCAAATATTTGAATCACTAAAAAGTAAGCGTGTTGCAAGCTCAAATAACGCATATTTCATTCCGAAGGATTGTAAGCTTAATTAAAGGGAAAAGCGATCGTTAAAATCCATGTCCAGATAAACAAATAAGAAATCCAAGCTTTTTGAAATGTTTTTTTTTTTCAATTTGATCCAGAAATGTAATATTCAACCTTAAAACTTTGAGTCTCAGAGTTAGAATAGTTTTTTCTTATATTAACTTCTTTAATAGGACGAAAGCGTAGTGAAATTTTAAATAATAGTCATTAGTTGGACAATCGAAAAAAAAAGACGATAGAAATTTCGGCGGTCGTGGAACTCGAATCTCAGAGAGTGAAAGAAAAGGAACGCAAACGCCGAAGTCACTGCTTCCGCATTTGAACAAAATCCATTTGCCAGGTCTGCATTTACCGCCTCGTTAAAAAGCCATTGGCGTCGTCGCCAGCCAAGTCTAATTGCTAATCGATGAGAAAACTTCCGGTTAGAAAATGATCTTCTTGGCCATATAAACAAGTAGACGAGAAATCCTACGTAGTACATTCAATGATATGGAAGTGGAAGCATTAGCTCGGTTTATTAGGTTGATAATTATTTTGAAAAAGATGCGGTTCGTTTATTTTTTAATCTAAATATTTTAACTCCAGATGAACCCGTCAGTAAGGGTGACTTAAATCTGGAGTGTACAGACCTGTCACTCGAGGTGCTCAAACACATAAAAAACACAGACTTCTGCAAGGCACAAGACTCCTGCATTATGATTTCTCTCCTAAACTGCTAGAATGAGGAAGGAAAAAGAAATAGGCTCAGAGATATTGCAATGAACTTTCCTACTCTTGACTCGAGCAGCAGGGAACCAATTTATAACTTGCGATTTTCGAAGCAGAGGTCGAAACAAAAAGTCGACATCTATCATCGACATTAGTCAGCCTAAATGAAGCTCCTCATTTGTTTGAATTAGTTAATGTACTTCTGTGATAGGTAAGTTATAGTATGGTTGACTAAGCATCTGAACATCAATATACAAAACGCAAAAAGTTTCGCTTTTTTGCGTATTTATTGCATGACAAAGTCCAAATGCACAAATGCATGGGCACCTGCGAGAATCTGGCCTTTTATTTCTGCATGCACCAATATATAAACAAATTAAAAAGTCGAACAGTTAAGTTCGCTAAAAAAACAGTATAGTGTAACCACAAAGCTAAAAGACAACCTTCTCAGGTAAAGACGTATAATAAAAATATTACTAGCGGAAACAATAAAACAATTAATAAAATCACTTTCGCATGACAAATGCACGAAAAGGGTGATTTATGCGTAGCAAATACTGAAGGTATACAGTGAAAATATCAATATAAAGTTCCTTTAATATCACAATTAAAAATATAATCAAGACGTTCAGAAAACAATAAAAGTTGTATTTTATAAAATTCGAATAATTACAACAAATCGCTGCTTAGATGATAACTTAAAGCAATCACTTCCTTGACAGTTACTCACTTTGTAATCAGGCTCGTTGCTATGATAGGTTTTCCTACGCTAACCGTGATAACGCCAGTGTGAAACCCCTTCAAAAGTAAACAGTCCCAGCACTATTCTAAAATAGCATGTATTATACTAAACATCCCAGGTAGCACGCCAGAGGAATGCCCAACTTGGGCAAAGGTCTGGCAAACATAAGGGCCCAACTTTGGCGCAGTTAGGTTTTGCACCATGGCAATCATCAGTGCCAAAGTACGGTGCCTAACTATAGCCTTAGTTGGGCGATCCTAGGGCATGCCAAAGTTTGGCTCTTCTCTGGTGCGCCAGAGGAGTGCCAAAGTTGGTGCCATACTTGAGCCCTAACTGCCATAGTAAATCCAAATCTGGGAATTCGGGGCATGCCAAGGTCTGGCGTTTCTCTGGTCCGCCAGAGGAGCGCCAAAGCTGGTGCCATACTTGAGCCATAACTGCCATAGTAAATCCTAATCTGGGAATTCGGGGCATGCCAAGGTTTGGCGTTTCTCTGGTCCGCCAGAGGAGTGCCAAAGTTGGTGCCATACTTCAGCCATAACTTCCAGAGCAACGCCTAATTTTGGTATTTGGGACCCGCCAAAGTTTGGCTTTTCTCTGGTCCACCACTGGAGTGCCGAAGTAGTGCCATACTACAGCCATAACTGCCAGAGCAACGCATAATTTGGGTATTTTAAAGATGCCAAAGTTTGGCTTTTCTCTGGTCTGCCACAGGAGTGCCGAAGTAGTGCCATACTTGAGCCATAACTGCCAGAGCAACGCCTAATTCGGGTATTTCAGAGATGCCAAAGTTTGGCGTTGCTATGGCCTGCCAGAGGAGCGCCAAAGTTGGTGCCATACTTCAGCCATAACTGCCATAGTAAACCCTAATCTGGGAATTCGGCGCATGCCAAGGTTTGGCGTTTCTCTGGTCCGCCAGAGGAGCGCCAAAGTTCGTGCCATACTTCAGCCATAACTGCCAGAGCAACGCCTAATTTTGCTATTTGGGACGTGCCAAAGTTTGTCTTTTCTCTGGTCTGCCACAGGAGTGCCGACGTAGTGCCGAACGTCGTGCAAGTATGTGTACGTTTCATAACATTTGTTGCATATCCAATCACATATACGGACAAACAAAATTGTTTCGATCGCTACCAGAAGTTTATTAAACCACTATCATTACACACAGTGTATTGTCGACATATTCACAAAGGTCACACTTCTCTGTAAAACGAAAAGCAAATTATAAAATAGAATTAATACTGCCCACATGCCAAGCAAAACTCATCACTCAAAAACCGCGGAGATTGAGAGGAAAGCAGGACTACTATCAGAAGCATGCTTGCGGTGTACTTACTAATAAAAGAGCGATATCATGTAATCCTTGATAGATGCATAATCCAACTCAGGCACCCCACAAACACTCTCCAGAAAGAAGGTTGCGCACATTCAACTGATGTCTCGTCGTCGGCGAAGAGCAGTTTTTGTCGAAGCGTGTCCAGCAAACACATCACAAGAATTCCACGAACTTTGGTGAAAGAAATGGCTGTTACCGAAAAATTGGCATGGACGTATTCCGGCCGTTTACGACGAAAAAACACGGCCCCGTCTGCAACGCACGGAAGCAACAGAACACTGAAGAGCGCATTTCGAAAACCGGACCTACGTGACCCGCCTGTTTCTATAACTAGGCAAACGGCGAAAACGACAGCCCCAGAGATCCCATCAGCGTGACGAGAGAGTCACGTGACAAATTTTCGTCCAAACGTTTTTGTCCTACGCGTCCTACGTAGAGAGGTCACGCGTTTCACTCCACCCTTACTGATTTGCTTAATGTGGCTGTAGCGCTCCCTGACAGCCACACCAAGACACAAAAGCAGGCGGGGAGGATTTGCAAAAGGCGAGGTCGAAGGGGCAGCAATAAGCAGCTAAGCTCCCTCTGCATTCTCGACGCTTTAGAGTAAAAAAAAAAAAACGAAAACAACTTATAAAAAAATCCTGCTGTACAGTCAAAGCTACAGGGAGGGAGTGTATGCCGACCAGTTCAACAGTAGGGAAATAAGGGACGGGGGAATCCCAGCCCTGCTCTGGAATGAAATGGAACGGAATGAAAGGAAAGGCCGCTTCTGTTGGTGACCTTGTCGCCTTGGCTAGTCTGTCAGCGTTCGGCTTCCACTGTGGGCCTCAGAAAGATAATCTCCTTTCTTGAGAGCGAAATAGAAGGGGTGCTTATGTTTTGCGGGCCTGTCGCCATCCGCGATAGGCCTCAATTATTTCTCTCCCGACTTGCTCGCAGTGGCCTCCCGTGGCTGTCGCGCCGGCAAAATTAGGGGCGCAGCCGGGATATTTTCTCCCGTGAATGACGATCGGGTGCTGAGAATCCGAAGCAGCTCTTTCGGCGTCCATTTGATGTTCTCGGAGTCGGTCGTTGAGGCATTGCCCCGTTTGTGCATTGTACCTGGCCCCGCTTCCTCTCCTTCCCCAAGATTTTCCTTTCCTGTACTCCCACGGAGCGGGCGGGCTTTGAGCTTGAAGCCGAAAAGGAATGTTGTTGAGGTTGAAAGATTGTCTTGTATGTATCGTCCCTTATGTGTCTCCACTTTCTACATGTTTAAAAAGTACCAACACGCTCAAATAGTACAAGTTCCGGGATTTCATTTTAATTCCCCAAGTGTAATGCGGGAGCGGCGCCACGGAGCCCCGGTCGTTTCCGCTCTTTGTTATCGCTAGGATTTGACAGTGCTCAGTCACAATGCAAGACACGCACAGAGCCACGCTCGCTTTTGCAATGCGCCGCCTAATAATGATATCTGTTGAGGAGACATGCGCACATCAGTCTCTCGCAGCGCTAGCTCGATCTCAGCACTTTCTGTAAAGGCGCATTCACACCGAAAACGTAAGCAGTCGCGCAATGCAATTGATACGCATCGCAAAAAAAAAAAAGAAAAAAAATTTGATGGTCACTTTGGCGTGTGCGATGAGCGAGTCCAACGCCTTCGTTGGCAAGTCGCTTTTTAAAAACTCTCGCTCCGAACGCCGTTGATTGGCTCAGCCTCTCCCCGACTAGATCGCATCGCAAAAAGTCGGGTCAGGAAGCGACTGCTCAAATCGCGTCGCTTTTTGCCCGCGATGGTCGCTTTTGCAATGAAAGTTATCGCGCGACTAGATCGCATCGCTGGTGTGAACGCGCCTTAATGTCGAACCAGTCTCCCGGCCCGTCCCGATATTTGCCTGTGTACCTACGCGCGAGTACAACATCCGGCACAATTTGCGTTTGCAAAGCCTGGTCCAGCCGCGCCAAAACATTCAGCCCACCTTTGGACTGGAGAAATCAAGAGACACCCAAAATAAGATAAAGTGGCCAGCGGAATAAAACTTGATTTCTATTTAATTAAGATGAAGACCACCCGCGTACACCCGCGTACATCAAATGTCTCATCAGCCGAACTCCAAGGCACTAAGCATAGTTCTGGCACTTGTTTGGCAACTTTGGCCCGTAGCAGCGAGATGACAGCCGAACTATCGGGAAGCGAAGCCTAACTTTGGCACTTGTTTGGCGACTTTGGCCCGTAGCTGCCAGACGACAGCCGTACTATCGGGAACCGAAGCCTAACTTTGGCACTAGTTTGGCGACTTGGGCCCAAATATGCCAGATGTCAACCGAACTAGAAGGTAGTAAGCCTAACTCTGGCACATCTGTGGCAATTTTGGCCCGAAGGTACCAGATGACAGCCGAACTATCAAAAAGTGAAGCCTAACTTTGGCATAAGTTTGGCGATTTTGGCCCAAAAATGCCAAATATCTGCCGAACTACCGGGCAGTAAGCCTAACTCTGGCGTTTGTTAGGCAATTTAGGCGCAAAGATGCCAGATGACAGCCAAACTAACAGGCAGTGAAGCCTAAATTTGGCACTTCTTTGGCAAATTAGGGCCAAAATACCCCGACTGTTGCCAAGGGAGGCCAGGTTTGGCTCTACTTTGGCTTCTTCGGGCTTTTCAATGCCCTAAACTCCCAGACAAAAGCCAAGTTTTGGCCCAGAACTCGGTGCTACCTGGAATTCCACCGTTTTCGTCTTTTTCACGTCGAAGTCCAAACGAACTTTAAATTCAGACAAAAAAAAAATTGAGAGAGGCAGAAAATAAACTGGAATGGGCCACCCATGCGTCCCATTCTAACGACAAGCCATAAGCTCCCAAAGACTCATACAAGAGTACGATGCCCTCGAATCATTTGCAAGTCTAGAGTTTCCAGCTACAAAAATAAAAACGAAGCAAATTTACCGAAAGTTTTAACTAAGTGGGCAGCTTCTAGAAGTGTTCACATTAAATATTCTAAACTTCATCCGCGGAGACAGTTGTGTGTAGATAGCGCAACAGCGCGTAATGCGTTGAACGAAGCTGACATGTTGGAATTTGAGAATTCCAGAAGTTCTGTTTAGGTACATGGTACATGTTAAGGCTAATTTGCATATGCAAATCTCTTCCATGATTTTGCGAAAAAAAATATATATATATATATATATAATGTTGGAAAACCTGGAAAAAGTTTCGAACTCCCTTTCGTTTCCCGAAAACTAGGGGTGGCGACAGCCCAAACGCTGCATATTCCGCTTCCGACAGACTGCGAACAATCACAATGAGCACCAACTCAAGGCGTTGCATGACGTCATGCTGCCTCGTGATATTGTCACGAATTACAAATAACAAAGCGGATAATAACTGGAGAAATTAAACGTTTTATTAAGTGAACTTGTGCCGAAAACAAAATAGAAGAAGGTTAGCGTCGCAGGCGTCGATGTCGTCGGAACTGCAGGAACTGGAGCGCTGAGGCGAGACTGACTCCGCTCGCCATGCGGAGTCACTTATGTACGTACGCGCGTAGGTTTCTGGAACATTCGGCGCGTTGAACATTTGACACGTAGAACATTCAGGAATTCAATCAGACAACAATGTTCTCGAACTAACGACAACATCAAGTCGAAAGAATAAATAAAGACCACCCAGCTGACTGGAATCGAACCTAGAACTTCCGCGCGACAGCCAAGCACGGTAACCATTCGGCCACGCACGCGCTCGCTCGGCAACGTATGTCGCATTACTCCCCCACCCCTTTAAAAAGAGCATCGCCTCGATGCAACTTGGCGGGAAATTAAGGAGCAAAACAAACGAAGTACTGGAAAACTACGGAGCTGGTAAAGCACAGTCCTATCGAGCGTAGTAAAAAAACGAAGTTCACAGTCCTATCGATCGTAGTACGGCTTGAGGCGCACGACATGGATGACTTCCGGTTGTGGAGTGCGGCGTGATGAAGTCCGTGTTCCGTCAGGTATCACCTCGTAGTTCAGGTCCCCAAGTCAACGAACCAGTTTGTAGGGTCCGAAGTAGGGCTTCAGGAGTTCTTCGCTTAGATCGCGTTGTCTGTATCGGGGTCCAGAACACATACTCGGTCCCCAGGCTTGAAGCGAACGTCGATCCGACGAAGGATCGTAGCGGGTGGCGTCGACACGTTGTTGATCTTGAATCCGGAGTCGGACGAGCTGGCGAACTTATTCAGCTCGTTGAGCCACAACCTAGGCGTCATGGCTCCCATCGTCAACTGGTTCGTGAGGCAGCATCGCGTCGAGCAAGGTGGTTACATTTCGGAAATGCACTAGCTGAAACGGTGTTACCCCTGTGGTTTCTTGCACCGCCGTGTTGTAAGCAAACGTGACGTAGGGTAACACCTCGTCCCACGTCTTGTGCTTTCCGTCGACATACATGGAGATTATGTCGGCGTTAGTTTTGTTTAATAGTTCCGTTAGTCCATTTGCTTGCTGATGGTACGCAGTGGTTCGGCGGTGGCTGTTGGTACTGAGACAAAGCATTTCTTGCGTCATCTGAGCCATAAATGATAATCCACGATCTGTAATGAAGATTTCGGGGGCGCCGTGCCGGAGGACAGTGGACTCGATGGAAAATTTCGTGATTTCAACAGCCGTACGAATGGGAGGGCTTTTTTGCCTTGGCGTACCGTGGGAGATAATCGGTCGCGACAATAATCCTTTTATTTCCTTGCGTCAATGATGGGAACGGTCCAAGTAACTTCATTCCGATTTTCTGGAATGAGGTAGATGGCAGTGCAATAGGCTGAAGAATAGACCATTTGCTGTATTACCCAAGCATCAAGGAGAATGCAGGGATTGGTGTTCCACGCGCCACACGCGCACGCCTTCCCCGTATAAAATATTCGAAGTAAATAAGCAAAAATAAAGCGTTGACGAACGCACGTGCAAGATGCCATTTGTTTTAGGTATTTGCTTAGAAAAGTTGCTACTGCTGGCACGAGCACGTGCGGCGCGTGAAGACTAATCCCTGCATTCTCCGTGATGCTTGGGTAATATAGCAATAGACCATTTGCTGTCTTACCAAGCATCAAGGAGAATGCAGGGATCGATCATGCCCACACGCCACGTTCCTGTATAAAAGATTCGAAGTAAATAACCAAAGAAAGCATTGACGGACGCGCGTGCGGATGCCATTTGTTTTAGTATTTGCCTGAAAATTTACTACTGCTGAGGCCAGCACGTGCGGCGCGTGGAACACCAATCCCTGCATTCTCCTTGATGCTTGGGTAAGACAGCAAATGGCCTATAGGTCTATTCCTGCGCGTCTCGTCAGTGATTTCTCTCGTTGTTGGCACTCGTGGCATGATTTGGTGTAGGGAGAGCGCCTTTAGAGCGCGCGACACTAGAGCGCCGACGTTAGAGCGCGCGACATGAGGGAACTGCGACAGTAGCGCGCTTGACACTATAGAGCGCACGACACGAGAACGCACGACCAGTTGAGCGCGCGAAACGAGAGCGCACGACCAGTTGAGCGCGCGACACAAGAGCGCACGATCAGTTAAGCGCGCGACACGAGAGCGCACCCCATTTGAGCAAACACGGAAAAATGTGTGATGTACACATCGCGATACTGTGTAGCGCGAACACGACATCGGCGCATTTTTGAAGTTTACTTCTAAATAGTAGTAGCGAGCACGAAATTTTATCGCTTACATTATAGAAGCTAAATGAGCTCTTTCCGTAGCAATAATAACTTGGATGACATCCCTTGGTTTCAAAGAGAAAAACTGGAAAAGACCGGCGATCGCTTGTTTGCGCTAACAGTGTCGCGCTCTGTACCCGCGGCTCCACATACAGAACAAAATTGTGCAACTCATCGGATTGAAGCATTGGTGATTTCTGATTTATTGAATATGCCTTTAATAAAAAATAAAAATAAAATGGGTACGACTCTTTCTAACCAATTGTTTAGTGACATCGGAGAGAGAAGGGGCAGGGGAGTGGACTGGGGCATATAGGTACCGGGAAAGTTTGCAGTTGAGTGGAGCAGCGAGTTTAAGATTTCTTCACACTGCTGCGGTGCGCCTCTCGGATATACGATAAATAGTTTACTTTTTGCTATTTTGGTCTTTCCTTGACAGTCATTTTGGACTCCGGTCTCTTTGGTGGCTACTTAGGCATCCGTCGCATAAGTTTAAATGGCATTCTGACGTCCATGTCCGTAATGAAGAAAAATCACCGTTTAAAAGTATCAGCAAAAAACTCATCGAAGGAAAGCTCAGCGCAATTTTATCGCTTGAAGATCTTTCTATAGCCTTTTAACGGATACAGGAAAACCTCCCTGAAACTCTGTGATATACAAAATCAAAGAACTAATGAAGCCTTCATTAGTTCTTTGATTTAGAAAACGTTAGAAAAAAAGTTTAAAAAATTAGAAAAAAAAACATTGCAGCTGACCTAGGCTAGGTCAGCTGCAATGTTTGTTTGTTTTGGTTTTTTTTCTGCAAAAATGCACTCTACGGATATTCTTTCTTTTTCTGTTAGCTTTTCGTAACACTTTTTGGTTTGTGACACGCAAACATTTAGTCGACTCATTTCGCAATGTCATTGCTAAATTCCGCGGCATAAATCGCTCCCAATTTTACATAAAACACGCGGTGCCTGAACAAGTGGTCGGTCCGGTCGGGCCACTCGCGCTGGACTGGTTATGCGCTCTCGTGACGGGCGCTCTGAGTACACGCGAGCTAATGTCGCTGAGCTCTCGAGTCGCGCGCGCTAACGTCGCTGCGCTCTTGAGTCGCGCGCGCTAACGTCGCTGCGCTCTCGAGTCGCGCGCTCTAACGTCGCGGCGCTCTAGTGTCGCGCGCTCTATGTCGCGGCGTCTAGTGTCGCGCGCTAACGTCGTGGCGCTCTACTGTCGGCGCTCTAAATGTCGGCGCTCAAGTGTCTACACCCACTTAATTCGAAGAGAACACATATGTACCCGATTAAAAAATGCATGGTCACACCACTTTATGCACCCGCTTCATAACTAACTTCATAAACCTATATAAGACATCAAGGAAACCCTTAAGAAATGTATTCGCCCTGGTGATTGCAAAAAGGCAGGTAAACGGACACACGGGATTGTTTTCAAATCTCATAGAAGTTTGTTAGACAGCTTATTCCGTAAACAAGTACAAACTCGCAAGCAATCTGTGATATGTGAAGAGGTACGAAGAAGCTGTTACACAACTGAGAAGATTACTAAGCAAACAAGAAACAGAAGTGAGTCTTAGGTAGTGCCTATTCTCTAAGCAGCACGGCAGAATTATTTCCACGAAATTCCACCGGCAGTCGCCATTCATTCATCGAACGACGTTTCATCAACAGCTGTACCCGCGAAGTGACGTGTGTGTGTGTGTGGGGGGGGGGGGGTACAGGTTGGTTAACATTTTTGTAATGAGCCGACACAGACTGTCACCACGAACCGGCGTGAACGGGTGGGCTGATTTGGTGAGCACGTGCCTCAGAGATAAACGCGCGACAAAATGTCCCAACAACATGCATTCCGCGTAATGAGTGACGATGAAACGTTAGTGTCGATGAAACGTGTCTACAGAACGTGTATCAACGAAACCGTGTTTTCACAGAACGCCAGGTGAATAAGAAGTCAGTATTAGCCAATGGCAGGCGACTGCCGATAAAATTTCGGGGAAATTATTCTCCCCGCTGCTAGAAAATAGGCACTGCTTAATTCTAGATGTAATCCGGAACGTGAACGGTCAACTGTTGCAAAGGAGTAAGTTGCAGAGCACTTACATTGAAAATGCCGGACTCGAAATATGTAATCCGAAATATATGTCGACACAGGCACTGCAGCACAACACAAAAACAAAAGGAAAGGGGTCCCTGAAGATTCAACACGATGTGGCAGAAGCAGTAATTTGCCGAACCAAAGACTAAACGCATCACATGAGTTGCTTGGGCTTTTTTGAAGAAATCGCTTGTTGCCGATATACGCGTAGGACTTTTCCAAGCCACTGGAAATCTTGGTACAGTCGAATACGTTGTCGCGGACGAAATCACCGGCAGCCCCGCTGGTCGCAGCACAGCACACAAGAAACTATGCCGAGAAGCAGACATGCCGAGGTCGGGAAAAGCTACTAAGTCATCCGTGAAACGTTTACCACATGATCACGCTTCTGCCGTCACCCGCGCCCAGAAAGCGGAGTCAGAGATGAAAAAGCCTCCGGTTCATTGGTCCGGCAACTGCGCATCTTCTTCCATGCTTTCAGCTTAGGGAGAGAAAGAAAAAGAAAATAGCAGCTCCTTTAAGGCCCAAAGAGGGGCACCCCCGCAAAGGCATATCTTCAGGTGCAACCCAACAATGAACACAACGAAAGGATTTGTCACGTCTATCCTCTTGAAAGTTCGACCCAAAGTTAATAGTGCAGTCGATACTATCCGTGGCCTTGGCCTTCAGGCAGGTGCCGTGCTCTGCCTTATCACTAGCTTGGAGACTGTAGTCACGTGATCCTACCCGGAGACCCGATCGGACTAAAACAAGCATAGCGTCCACTCTACTGTCAATACCGAGTGTACAGGATAGCTTCATACTTCCTAAGAAACTGCCCAACCCAAAAAGTGACCCCCAGAGGGAATCCAAGCGCAAGCTGATCGGGGCGCGTGGCTAGCGTAGGGGTGCACTGATACACCTAGATGTTTTTAAGGGAGAGGAGGATGCTCATTGTCGCTTTTACAAGTACACTGGCTGGGTAGAGCGGGGTGCACCTTTCAGGAAAAGGGTGCATGTGCGCCCGATGCACCCGGACTACACCCTTTTTTCTTAGAGTGTTGTGTTGTACAGCCCGGGTGTAGTGATCGATTATCTTCGCAAGCTCGGCCAGGAGCACTTCTCGCGTAACCTGGCAAGATTCCTGCTGTAGTCAAGGTGTCCAGCCGTCGGGTCAACATGGCCGGCTTTAAAAATATCTCTTCTCGAAGACTGGAAGGGATCACCAGCAGCCAAGCCATGTTGTTGTCGCTGCTGTGCTCCTTGTAGAGCACACCTTGTCGGATAGAGAAGGTTGGCAGTGTTCGTAGGAGAGCGCGGGGAACAACACTTCCTTGTCACTCTAGGTGCTCGGTGAGTGCTCGCAGTTTAGGGTCGTCTCGTCGGAGTGCTGCTATGCCGCTGAGATCCAAAGCGCCGAGAAAACACTCATCGTCGTCGTCTTAAATGCAGGCAGGACAGGCCTTGACGGGAGCCCTTGAGAGCATGCAGTCGTCGCCATTGTGCTTCCGGCTGGACTTGTACACCACAGTCATGTCGAACTCTGCAGTTGCTAGGCTCTACCAGGCAAGGTGCCCGGAGTTTTTTTTTAATTCTTGTGGTATTATTACGTGATCCCGCCATGTTTACCCCGATTACTTTTATCGGGTATATCTGCCCAAGTAGCACGGAGTTTGCCCAAGCATTGGCCAAGGGCTGGCGATGGTCTTTTGACCAATGGCCAAAGACTGGCCATTCATCGGCCAATGCCTGGCCGATGGCTGATGGCCAGTGGCCATTGGCCAATGGCCAGGAAAAGGCCAGTCGTCGGCCAATGGCTCGCCACTCTCTGGATGCTGGCCAACGGACCGTTGCCAGTCATTTGTCAATGATTTGCCAAATCTGTGCTGCTTGGGTGGCCACTCACTTTGGCGGATAAACTTATGCGCCAGATCTAGCGGAGTAATGTCCAAGCCACGACGACCATACACGAAAAACGCCATAGATCTATGACGAAACCTCCCCAATAAGAGCTACCGCTATTAAAAGAAAACTGCTTCCCTATTGGTTACAGTCGTATCCCAGCAGCGCCAGGAATTAGAACTGTCTCTCTTCTGTCCCTTTTACCTCTAGGTGGCAACAACTAAAGACGGCAGTAAGGAAAAAAACGACGATTCACCCTTTTCGAAACCCCACAGGCAAGATTGACGGTAGGCATTTCTTTGCCACGAATCGTGTAATTCGACCCCAGACCCTGCCGAAATCTGATGCAGCCCTCGTGTTCAATACATGCTCGGTATACGTGCTCAACTAGATGGCAGGCTCGGATGCGTAGCAGCAACTAGATGCCGCTCATTTCTGAGGGGGTCTGTTCTGCTCAGTAGGGTCGATTGATATGGGTATCTAAAGTTAATCAGCGCTTCTCACTTGCAAAAACGCTGCATGCAGCATGTTGCAATATACTCATCTAAATATTTTATTTTGTCATTTTAATTTTTTTGTTTTGGAGTTCTTGGACGCAAAGTAAATTGATTTTTTGGAGCACATGATACACGCGTCGTATTGGATTAAAACAATGCAGTCCGGGGACCTGGTGGCTTTGCAACGGTGTCGCAACAAAGTCATCTTAGAATGCACGCAAATGTTCTATCCAGTAAATTGAGACTGGTGATATTTATTCATTACCTTCATGTTTTTTTGTGTGTGCAAGTTTGGTTTGATGTTTTCTTATCTCTTCGAGCACTATTTATTTCCAACATTCTTAATCTTGGAATTTTATTTCCGTATTTTTGTCAATAATTGTAAAAAGTACAATAGTAAAATGTCTAGATATGATCACGGCTGACAGCAATCAATCGTCAAACAATTAAACAAACAATAAAACCGATCCCCGAACCCCGAGTTTGGGGATCGTGAAAGTATTAATGTGAGCAGTGTCAAATATAATTTCAACCTTGTATAGAAAACAATGTAAGAAGAATGGGAGCAATCGAGGTTGAGAATCTTATTAACACACAAGTGAATACCTCTTCAGGCCTACTACATATTGACCCCAACCGCTCGGAACGGCATTCTGGTGGTTTAGCTCTTTTCTTAAGGGAATGGCTCTTAGCATTTGTTATCAAACCTGTGTTTCACGATTAAACATTCATGCTGTATTCTTGAAAAAAAAATCCGGTGTCAATTGTTGATATGTTTTGTTGCCCACACTCCTTCACACACCACTTTTCAACAAAAACAAATAAATATAAATAGCTTGAGAAAAACGCTTATTGTGGCACGCTTCGTAACATGTCACTGGAAGGTTAAAAAATAAAGCGTGGTGCCTGTTACTTTCACGCTCATGATTTCTAATTCCTTCTAGAGCGTTCTTATCGGGTAATTCTGCGATCTCATTGGCCGCGGAGTGCTAACACGTCGCTTGTATTGACGCAACTTCGTCAGACATAATGGAGAAAGAGGCTTGTGAGAGCGTAGCTAACACTGCTTAGAAGACAAGGCCATAGTTCTGACATTTTTGCATCACCACTGAAGGCCAACTCTGGACACAGATTTGAAACAAGTGCTTCGTCAGTGCTCGGATTCGAGTCAAGTTTGAGCCGAACGTTGATGCAATCGTCGTGTTCAATCTGTGACCAACGTTGTTTTTCGCTGATGACGCGATTTATGTCAGAACTACGGCTTTGTTGTGTATGAGGTGCTGGCGTAGCACCGCTGCGTGAATGGTACGCTTCTTTCCATCAGAAAGAAGAGCGGACGGACGTTACGTGCAAGCCATGTATACGAAGTTCGAATGCATGGCTTGTTTTGTCTGGTTAACATGACCTGATATTCATATACGCGGCTTGTTCTGGCTTCAGCTTCTATACATAGCTTGACGCTCGTATTCCTGTTGTTGTTTTTTTTGTCACGACTTGTAAACATGGCTTGTATACGATGTTCGGTTACATTGAAACACGTCAGGTCCTGTGTTTCTCATGATCGCGGTTACTGTAGTTGTAACAAAATAACGATTGTTGAACGTCTCTGCGTCTGAATTATTCCGTATAATCTAAAGAGAGAAAAAAATTACATTCTAGCGTGGTACCGGAATATCAATTTTGAGAGAACTGCGAGCACATTTCCCAAAAGCTTGCAAAACTTTCGAACTAAGTGAACGAGAGAAAAACCTACCTTCTTAAAAGTTTGTGTAAGACACTGTTTTCAAAGTAGATGCAGAGAAGGGGAAGGAGGCTGCTTCGCAAGAAATAGCTAAATTAAGAATGATTTCGTAATGACAGCTCTCATTGCGGGTCACGCCAGAGCTACTCATTTCTTATATCTCCTTTGCATCGAAGCAAGCCGGCTTCTGAAATATAGTCACGTTTCTGTTTTTATTGCCGGACTCCTCATTTCGGTTTTAGCATTTTTCTCGCACGCTAGAAGAAACCAAACCTTTCGAATCTCATCATCAGATTAGGAATTCTTCATTTCCCAGAGGACGTTATTTCAACATAAACTAGGCCACACTTCCAGAGCCCAGCCAGCTAGCTTCTGCTATTCAAACCTTTATGTAGATCACGCATTTGCCGAAATGGTGGAGCATCGCGTATTGGGTATGTATCGAAGTTGCGCAAACTCAAGCCTGGAGAAACTTTTTTTGTGTGCGTGTGTTTTGGCGATGCGCTGGTTGTATATTTTAAAAGTTATGTAAGTTTTTTGGGGAGAGTTAACGTAGTTCTTTATAAGGCAGTGGGACCACATAGACAATGTTGAGCGAATGTTTCGGTCAATCCACTTGCTTTTTCATCGGTTTATATTTAGTTTTATCTAATTATGTTATCTCAGGCTTGGTTCTCCAAGGCGAGCGATGTTCAAAAACTATCGTCGTACAATACTTACTTCCTAAACCGAACTGCTAGTCGGAAAGGGGGCGAAGCTCTATTGCTTAGCGATACTGTTTCGGTTAAAATTATCACTGATTATAGCTGCGTTCACAAAAATTACGAGTTCCTTTTTATTTTTTGATTGGTTAGAACAATATCGTTGTTTGTTATCACCCACCGGTCGGAAAGCTTCCATCTTTATTTACTTACTTAGAGTATTTTCGTGACTTTGCCAATGATAATAAATGCAACGTAATATTGGAAGGTGACTTCAACATAAATATGTTACTTGAATTGTCATGTGAAAGAGAAATGGATGAGGTAATTAAAACATGCGGATGCATGAACGTATTTTCTTCGTCTACAGGAATCATTTCCGAGTCATCAACTTTACTGTATTATTACGAATTATGACGAGTCGCAAACGAGAGCCGGCGTAGTAGTAACTGACATCAGTGATCATTTAGGTATTTTCTTATGTATAAAAAAACGAATATTAAAAAAAACGAATGAAACTGTCACTGCTGTCAACGTATCAGGATATTACGCCAGGACAGTCTAAACGACTTTAGACAGAGACTATCTAATTTTGATTGGAGCGATGTTCTTTTCGAGACATACGTAGAAAAGCTTATATTACGCTCTTGAACAAATTTCAAAAGCTCTATGTAAGCTGTTTTTCTTATAAAACACAAAACACAAACTTTGTCCAGAAAAGCACGTAAACCTTGGATTACGATAGAATTGCTGGCGAAAATACGCAAAAAACGCGCTTGATCAACAATTCATTACAACGAAAAATATCGATAAACTTAGTGCTCTTAAACGTTTTGGAAACCAATTAAACCAATAACTCCGAAATGCTAAGTCAAACTATTTTTGTGACTTCTTCCCAGCACGTGGAAATAGAACCGATAGTATATGGAAAATGCTTAATTCTGTGTTGAAGTGTATGGACAGTCCTAAGCACTTGCAAAAATATATCCTACAATAATCAGCAGCTAGCCGGAAAGCAACTGGCGAACAAGTTCAATGAATATTTTGTCAACTTAAGTAATGAAATTTCCCAGGATGATGCCTGCAAGTATATACAGTTTAGAAATTGTTCGACGTTCTTGCTTACCCCAGTTACTCGCAAAGCACGTAATATCTACATTTCATTTATTAAATAACAGTAAAAGCTGTGACCCCGATGGTATACAAATAAGCCTGTTAAACACGTCATTGATCTTATCTCCGCTTGCCTGACACATATCTTTAACCTTTTCTTTCAAAACGTGCTTTCAAAATGCTATATTTCTAAAACGAATGCCGTTCGCAAGAGTATCAGTCATAAATAAAAAGGGAGATAAAAATATTGCAAATCATAGACCGATTTCAATTTTGCCAGTGCTGTCTAAATCTCTACAAAAATGCGGTTCAGTCGAATGTCAATATTTGCATGTAATCATAACTTAATCACCCATCTCATTTCACTCTCCGCAAACAACGATCTACCGAACTCGCTCTTCTCACTCAAAAAGAACGCATTGTTAAAAGTTTTGAAAAATATAAAGAATATTCTCGGCTTATTCATTTACTTCACGAAAGACTGTTTTTCTTGATCACAATCTTTTCATTAGAACAACTATAAATATATGGTTATTGGGGTCAGGTTTCGCTTCTTATTCATACATTCTCGTCTATTCGTCAACCTGTATGTCGACATCACTGGTCAATTGTCTGATGTAAAGCCAATTAAATCAGGCGTTCCTCAAGGAAGCATATTGGGTCCGTTTTTGTTTAATATTTTTATAAATGATATTGTAACTATAAGCAATTCATCGAAATTTATTACCTACGTACACGCCAGGAGCAGGCTGTTTAATGGAGATAGCCCCACAGAACTCATTGAAAACGCAAACGTCATGCTTGAAACTCTAAATACATGGAGCAAGTATAATTGGTTAAAAAAATGTGAATAAGACCAAGGCTGTTTTGTTTCGTCCGAAGGGTAATAATAAAAATATAGACAAGAATATTAGGTTCAGTTCTTCAAAAATTAAAACGGTACCGGTATTTAAAACTTTAGGTGTTTTTTTCAGAGAACATATCATGGGATGCGCATGTAAATTATGTCACATCAAAACTGTCTAGCATTCTTGGCCTGGCGTTTCGTCTCAAATTCGTGTTGCCTTTTAGAATAAGGTTGGTATTATATAACTCGCTATTTTACTCACAAGTAATTAACAGTCATTTTATTTGGGGAAAAACCACTAATACAAATCTACTGTAGATACGTTTATTACAAACAATACATTACCAAGCTTTTGTAATATTTCCCCCGAATTTCCAATGGAAATAATATTTAGCCAGCTGGATGTAGTATTTTTTTAAACTTGCGTCGATGTTTTCTATTTAATAAATATCAAACTGATATTAATATGAATGTACGACATATATGGTAGCTTAGCTGACTTAAAAGAAAAAGATTATGCACATTTAACGATAGTCACAGAACCTTGGGAAGTCCCATTTTTAGAGCTAATTACGTCCTTCAAACCGCGGCGTTTACCCTGCCAACCACCCTCAACTATGTTTGTGCGCAACACATAGAGCTCGAAAAGATGACTGCCCCCCCCCCCCCCCCCCGAGTAACCTAAGGAACATAATAATTCTTAGCCAAACCGGTGAATTTTAAGTGGCATATTTATGTGTTCACTTTTCGTTATATCCATACTATCGCCACTGTGACCTTTCTGTTTTCAACATCTTGTTTCTGTATGTAATTGTTCCGTTCACTTTTCCACTGCTGTCACACATCTGGGGGCTCGGGACAAGTTAAGCTGTTTTAAAAGAATTTATTTTGAAGCCCTCACCAATATTGTACTCATATTAGTTGGAAATAAAGCTATCTATTAATTGCCTGACTTTTCAGTTTGTGAGTCTTGTTTATTTTAAAAATGTGTTAACCGGACTCAGAGACATTCGAAGTTTTGTGCAGGATACGTGGCGCTCATTCGAATAGGTTTTGACAAAGAGGGCTGCTTCTTTACGTATCTCAAAGTCCAACAATTTCAAACGAATTGATTATTTTCCTCGTCCTAACGGAATCTCGCGAACAGAGTCTGCATCCACATTTAAGAGGGACAGAAACATTAAGGATACAAAGATTCATCATTGCTGGATATAAAATTATATTGAAGCAAGATGTAGATAGATGCACTAACTTAGGTGAAGGTACCGTTTCTTTTAGAGCAGACGTGCATACCAGAAACAAAAGATATACAAACATATGTGTAATTGACACTAGTAAAGCATTTTCGCAATTTCTTTTAGGTATTTTTTGCTCCCGTGAATTGTAATTTGAACTCCATATAGCGATCATTTTAAAAGAAAATAACGGTTTGATAGCCCTGAACAGAGCCCAAAACCCATTAACTAGAAGAAGCACCGAAGAAGGTTATCCACTGTGGAGAACACATCATCAGGTTGACGTTTTATTACTTAGTTCGCTATTTAAAAGGTCAGGATGATGCGATACTTCTTTTGTTATCAAAAAGATGCCTCATTCTTTCTTCATATTTTTGCGATGTCTCATATTTCACAACCATATCTCGTGCGAGACTCACAATGCGAGCACCTACACACAAAAGTCGTAATTTGTATGAGTAGGCACGTCGATGTATACGCAACGGAGAGCCTATGGATTACTAAGCCTTCAAGCATGTGACAAAGCACGGAAAGGGTACGTTTGTTAAAATAGGGTCAGCGAGGCCTTTTGGGCGTGTGGAACGTCACGTTTATGTCAAAGACAAACTGCACCTTTCTTTTAAAACCATCATTCTTGCTGTGACACTCGTGAATTAGAAAACTCGAGTCTCGCAGGCTATCAAAGGTTTTTTCTTTTTTTGTTTGTTTATTTGCTGGAGGGGGGAGGGGCGAGGCGAAAAGTATAGGGAGGATCCACGAAGGTCATCTTCATTTTCGGTATTAGTAGGGATATGAAGTGAAAGATAAGTGCCAAAGGAAAGGAGGGGAACGACGTTTCGACCAAACGGTCTTCTTCAGGTACACTAAAAAAGGAGATGACAGATCAGAATAATAATACCGTATATACAAAAGGCATAGGTAACACGTGACAGATGTGACGTTGTGGAGTCAGAGAGGGAGGAGGAAAAGTCGTCAAGTAAGGTGCAAGAGGTTTGAAGTCAACAAGTTGAGGAATGCGGGTGGGGGGGAGCTTATAGCCCCGCGTGACAAACCAAATTATATAAAAAAAAGAGGAAGGAGCGGGAGAAAGGGGAATGTCTAATAGCCGAAAGAAAGTTTCTTGTTTAAACCGGAAGGAAATTCCGTCTTTAAGCTAAAAATTATTCTGTTTTCTTTTTTTTTCCGTGAGGTGGGTGTATGGAAGCCTGATTTGATGACGCATACTCGCATGTTAAGTTCAGAGTGATTTGTGGAGGAGAAGTGTTTAGATACGTGTGTGGAGAGGTCATGTTTGAGTTGGCCCGCTCTTTCTAGTGTGACAAGTCTGCGGTGTTCTCTGAAGCGTTCGTGGAGTCGGCGGTCAGTTTCACCGATATATAATAAGGTTGGACAGAGTGTGCAGGAAATGATGTATATCAGATTAGAAGATTTACAGGTGTGATTGTCAGGGATTCTCATTAGCAGGTTGGGAGGAGGGCCGGTGTGTTTGCACGTAAGGCATTTTGGAGCGCCGCACGGCGTGGTACCGGGGAGTAAAGTCTGAGGTCTTATGGAACGGCTGCTGCGTACTAAAAGGGATCGTAAGTTGGGCTGTCGACGGTAAGTTAGCGCGGGTGCTTTAGAAAGAACTTTGGAGTCTACGAGGTGGGAAGTGGCGTCCATGATTAGTTTGCCGAGCCTAGGTATCGAGGGATGGAACGTGAAGATGAGGGGGTTGCACGGTGGTTTAGACCTTGATTGGGGAAATAGGGCGTCGTGCCGCGAAATGTTAGAAACGCGACTGCTGGCATTGCGCAGAAGGCCGAGTGGGTAACCACGTTCAATAAAGAAGGTGGTCATCGTCTTAAGCTGATGACGGAAATCAATGTCGTCGCTGCAAATCCTACGGAGGCGGAGAAATTGTGAGAAGGGAATAGAGTTGATTTGGGATCTAGGATGGCTCGAGGAGTAGAGAAGGTAGCTATGGTTGTCAGTGGCTATATAATGCACAGAGGTATGGAACTTGTGACCATCACTGGTTATTTTTAAGTCGAGCAAGTTGACAGAGGATTTCGATCAGTGAGGTAAACTTGAGGGAGGCGTGGGCGTTCTGTGCAATGCCAACAGTCGCGTTTCTAACATTTCGCGGCATGACGCCCTTTTTCCTCAATCAAGGTCTAAACCCCGTGCAACCCCCTCATCTTCACATTCCATCCCTCGATACCTAGGCTCGGCAAACTAATCATGGACGCCAATTCCCACCTCGTAGACTCTAAAGTTCTTTCTAAAGCACCCGCGCTAACTTACCGTCGACAGCCCAACTTACGATCCCTTTTAGTACGCAGCAGCCGTTCCATAAGTCCTCAGACTTTGCTCCCCGTTACCACGCCGTGTGGCGCCCCAAAATGCCTTACGTGCAAACACACCGGCCGTCCTCCCAAACTGCAAATGAAAATCCCTGACAATCACACCTGTAAATCTTCTAATCTGATATACATCATTTCCTGCACACTCTGTCCAACCTTATTATATATCGGTGAAACTGACCGCCGACTCCACGAACGCTTCAGAGAACACCGCAGACTTGTCACACTAGAAAGAGCTGGCCAACTCAAACATGACCTCTCCACACACGTATCTAAACACTTCTCCTCCACAAATCACTCGGAACTCAACATGCGAGTATGCGTCATCAAATCAGAGCTTCCAGATACCCACCTCACGGAAAAAAGAAACAGAATAATTTTTAGCTTGAAGACGGAATTTCCTTCCGGTTTAAACAAGAAACTTTCTTTCGACTATTAGACATTCCCCTTTCTGCCGCTTCTTCCTTTTTTTTTTTAACAATTTGGTTGGTCACGTGGGGGCAACGGTCTCCCCCCCCTGCCCGCAATCCTCAACTTGTTGACTACAAACGTTTGCACCTTACTTGACGACTTTCCTCCTCCCTCTTCTAACTCCACACGTCACATCTGTCACGTGAGGCCATCGGCCCTTTTTGTATGTACGGTATGGCTGTCACAGATCTGTCATCTCCCTTTTCAGTGTGCACTTGATGAAGACCCTTTGGTCAGAAACGTCGTTCCCCTCCTTCCTTTGGCACTTATCTTTCACTTTGCATCCCTTCTAATACAGTAACAGTGCCCGGCAGAACCCCGCACTCTTCATTTTCGGTAAGCCGACTCCCGCCAGAGTTGATACAGAGCATCTACCCCATTCCCCATTCGTTCACATACAAACGCTCAGTTATAGGCGTCGTGTTTGGTGTTGATGAAACGCTGAAGCTTGGCGAGTGGCTCCGTCGACCACGGAACTTAGTAAATACGATTGGCAAACGTACTGGGGATGCATAAACTCCAAATATATGTTTCGATATTTTTATAATTCGAAATCGCCCGGGTGGCATTTGCTTGGGCCTCTATGGCCTCTGATGAGTCAGCCTTGGCGATCGCCAACTAGTCTTAAGTCAGAATAAAAACACGGTATGTATACAAATGGCGTACCAGATGGTGGTCCTTTTCATCGCTAACTACTCCGCATAACGCAATATATCAGGCAGCAACAAAAAACACGTTCGAGTTGAAAACGCGGTTTTCGCGCAATGACATACAAGAACAAACGTCCATCAGCATGGCATGGCGTCCAGCGAAATTTGAGAGCCGCATTTACGTCTCGTAAAATCACCATAAATCATAAGATGAAAGATTCGCTAAACACTGACGCTACCCGATGGTGAAACGCTGCGACAGCTGAGGTGTGACCTCGGAACTGCTAAAGGTGTCATTTCGGAGCATATGGACTGAATAAGCGGTAAAGGTGCGAGCGCGCACTCATAGAGTCCACCTCGGCATTTCGTATTAAACTGATTAACACACCGGACAAAAATTCTGTAAGCGTTTTGGAACCAATGAGGGTGTATGAAGTAGAAAGCATTTCGTGAAACCTGTTAAATAATTTTAGGTGTACCCAGACAAGTAGGACTGCTTTGTGGCAACTAAAGAACCCTTCGAACATTGAGCTCCCAAGTTTGAAATCAAGGGAACGACGAAACTGCATGTGCATGCATCAACCGTTCCCTGTCCTTGGTGTGGGCTGCCTTAACGTCTTAAGCAATGTTATTGGACACATACTAACACCGCCTTGTGGTCACTGAAGGACACTTCCGAAAATCACGCACTCAAGTTTTGAAGCATGTAGCTAAGCCTAATCTTCACGTCCTCGGTTTCGCCGGCTTAAGTCCCACCTAAATTTATTCGTTTTATTGCACGAGAACCTTTCTGCCAGAATTAGCGAAACGCTGTGTTTTTGTGGTTTCCATTATCAGCAGTCTAGTTTTTTTATCATTTCTACGTACCTTCATGTTGTCACGTGACGATGTATTGTCACGTGACATCTGAATGTCACGTGACGACACTGTGTTATTTGACGTCATGACACCACATGACTCTCGGAGTCACCTGACACCAGTACAGTCGCGTGGCGTCAGTTTGCAACGAGACTTGACGTGTCAATGCGACGTCATGGTGTCAGCTAACGCCAGGTAACGGGTGACGTGATGCGGCGGGCGTGACATCAAAGTCTTGTCGAACGGCGTGACGTCAGTACGGAATTTTCTGGCGGAGTGCCGAAAATGCGCTGCGTGGATAGGGAACACAGTCGACGGCGCGAAACACGCGAATTGCCCGTCGAGCGGCTATCGCGGTAAAGAAAATTGTCCTTTTTATAGACTAGTTTAACATCAATTTTTCGCTCGCTTCCATCCTTTTCTTACTGGAGCACTAGACTTGTCAAACGCACAGCAGATGCCAAACTTCACGAAACGCGCCAATTTCACTGTAGCGACGATGACGCCGTACTTTTCTCGCCGCATTCCAATCGTAGCGCTACTCGAACTTTCGGCTATACCTCGTCTCACCCTAGGATGGACTAAAGGCAAAAGCTACAGAACGCCAGATCCAATCACGAGCCACTTAGAAATTGTACGGTATTTCGCTTCGATGCACGTATCGGTGCCCGCGTCTGGGATCACTGATGAGGGGACGGGTCGACAGTGGTTTGAATCCAGGAGCACTGAATGACTCAACAATTTTACATCGCAAAGAAAGCCATGATTTCCATTATCAGCAGTCTAGTCTTTTTTATCATTTTACGTACCTTCATGTTGTCACGTGACGATGTATTGCAACGTCGAAGCTGTAGAAATGATGCGGCGCTTTTAGAGTCGAGCATTATTCGTCCAGCCCTTATCAATGCTAAGCGTGTTATAGTATAGCGTGGAACGTGATTGGACTTGGCAGCCCGTACTTTGGCCTTTAGTCCATCGTAGGATGAGACAAAGTATACCACTTTTTGTGGGACGAACCTAGAGCCTATGGGTTGAAGAAAGCCATTGATTGAGTCATGCCCAGAAGCTTGCTTCTGCTGGATGTCAGGAGCCGCGCATACGTCCGCAGTCCAGTCATCTAATATGTAATGTTTGGGTGATAAGTGTCAAAGAAGTGAATATGTAGCAACCTTTATTTCTACAGCCGACTGACGAAGCTGTGCTAGTTTTAGAACAATGATGAAGGCCTTATGGCTTGCAGCGGTAGCTGCAAAGCCCATATGTATGCCACAAAATGTGCTACTACATGCCTGTCTTGCGATATTCACTCGTCAAACACCGTTCACATTATCAAGGCACTCCAGATGCAATCATCGCATCTTGAACGAAAGCTTAAAGTTATTTGCAGAATGGGGCCTGCTAACGCCGTGGGCATTTGATCGCGACAGTACGTGCTAATAAAGGAATAATTTTAAGCCTGCGCTTCATTAGGGAGTTTTAGTGGACCGCTTCTGTACTTCCGCTCCGCTCTATGGAGCTGCAATTCGACACTGCTCCAACGTGGCCGCTCTAAGTTTGGGCGGAGCCATCTGAGCATGCGCACTTGATCAGGCTCGGGAGAGGAGCGGCAAGAGAAAACGATCTAAAAAAATCTCCATAACACCTGGTCATGATTGAAGGCGCTTGTGAAGAAGCGTTTTACGTAAGATTCCGCGGATTACCAAATAACTTATGGTGCCCTGTCAGTAATTTGTGCTGGTTTGTTGTGTGTTTTATTAGTAGGACTATAGCCTAGAAAATTCCGCTTCGTAAATTACCTTGCCTAACCACCAAAGCAACAACACAGAAGTCCGTCGAAACCGCATACAGGCGAATAGTTAGATTTGGCACAATGTTTCCACATTTTGATAATTATAGATAATATTAAGCAGTAATTCATTCGACGAGACGGCCCATATGCAATGGACACCATCTTAAGTAAAGCCATAGATATAGGAAATAAGCTTCCAACTGCCGTTGAAACTCTTGACTCCTTTGCTGAATTTTAGAATACCATACGCATATCGTATGAATGAAAAAGAGGTTTGCTCACGTGTGACAACTTGCCCAACGAAGTTGTAGTGCAGTGTTGGATTGCATAGAGTGTTGATTGCCGTGTTGTTGTTGTTGTTGTTTTTGTTTTCCTTTTTCATTTACTGTGCTGAAATGCTGCGCAAAGAGATTGCAGTCTGAATTGTCTTGTTTTCTATCATTTACCCGTGACTCGGCTTCTAAACGTGATGGCAGTATTGTAAACGTAAAATGAAATATGTAAATAAGGATTGCCAATAAAGCTAACGTTTTCCACATTCAAGCGTGTCGGTTTGTGTTTCTTGATCGATAGTTGAATGCGTATGTGTTACCTGAACTTTCCAAATCTTTCATTCTATTTTGTCTACTCTGCTACTATTCTTTGCATTTTGTTACAATGTAGCGAATCATTGTCTGCAGACAAGTTGAGAGCTTCATATTCACGAAGAACAAACCACTCACTCTGCTACTGCACAAGGGAATGATTAGTGCCATACTAAAAACAGCCTTTTACCGTGTGGTCGAACGGGTGGTCGAACTGTACGGTCGAACGGTAAGTTCATAAGATAACGTTTTATAATAGAAAAACGGTACTGGTGCTATAACTAATTAATGTGCATATTGAAATGTATATGGTGCTTAAAGCACAAGACGGTGGTGAGGGAACAAAACTACAACTTTAGAGTCGAAGAAAAAACGCACAGGAGAACACGTCTAAAATAAGCAGCTACATTATTTACTTTCTCTCGCTCCTTATATACTCCCATAGACGCCAACATTTCCTTCCAGGACATACAATTTATTCACAGTTCCCGGAATAAACTCCAAAAGTACATATGAATCAGGCCACAAATGACCTCTTAGAGATTTTAAGTGATTCTCGATACAATCCTAACCAACTTCTCTCCCAGACACATTCTTGTTCAAACCGCTGCGATTAACCTTTCAAACACAAGAAGCATGCAGACCCTTCGTTCACAATGCAACAGCAACAAAAATATTCATAGGTACCATTTTTTTTACAAAAAAAAACGTTCCTTTGGTAACACTCTTTTTTCACAATGCACGCACAAACAAATGCAACCGTAGGGCAAGGCTGTATTTCAAGGAGTATTTTTGGCTTACTGTATTGCTGCATCGAGGCCTGGGAAATACAATTTTTTATTGTTTTGATTTTTATTCTTTTTCTTGCGATTCTCTTGATATCTTTAGGCTCTTAAACATTAGACAGCTCTCCTGCACATTCACTGTCTTTTCATTGATTGAAAGGATCACCTTGTTATTATGAGTAATAATAAATGGGAATTAGTCAAGGCTTTCGGAAGCTGCAAACTTTTGCCAACAAGCCGGAACGTGCGACGTTTGTAGACAATCAAAATGTAGCACTCTCAAAAATGTTGGAAAGCATATAGTTCTTTTTTTCTTTTGTGCAAGGGGTATACGCAAGATTATGCTGGCTCCTACCAAATTAAGACCCCCAAAACTGACAACGAAACAGTACAGTATCCAAAAGAATATACAAATACTTTTTTGTAAACAAACTTTAACCGAATATAAAGAAAACTTCCAACTTTCTAAATATAGCTTTTGGAAACAATGTCGTTTCTTTATGCTCTCAAGAGAAGAACGAAATTCTGCTCACGTCCAACCCCCGCTGTAATGGGACCGTAAGAGGGTTAGAAAAGTGCTAGCAAGCATTCAAACAAGAGAAAAAAGATGTGAATTTTAGCCCGGAGCTTTTAAGCTGGCAAAAAAGCACTTCTTTAATAACTTTAAATGGGTCAAAGAAGTAAATCCGATATTGAAAGTGGGACGCATTTTGGCGGGGTCAATATGAAGTACAATATATTGAGGTGTAGCTTTAGTTTTAAAACTATCTGTAACGTATCATCACAATTTCAAACGATAGTGTTTCGCGGTTTAGGATCTCAGATTTGTAGATATAAAAAACACCTTTTTTAAATAAAAAAAAAAACATTTTCGCAGGCCGACTTCAAACTTTTCACGCATGCGACGGGTAATTGGACTTGCTTCGCCTAAACACAATAGGCAGAGATACAGGTTGCTTGGAAATAATTCGAGAGCTTTAGTATTGCCTATAGGAGCTAGCGGACGCACTGTGCGTTTATTTCCGTTAGCGTTGCGTGCTCAACGCTAAGCATGCTTCATACGTACGCAACGCCGGGAGCTTTGCCATGCATACGAACGCTTACTGACGATGTTTGAGTTCGTACTCTTTCTCCTCTGCGCCCCTGCCTCGTTGCACTGGTCGCTCGCGAAATAGCGCGAGAATCAGCTTAGATGGTTGGATGGATAAGTGGATGTTAATGGCTATACCCTTTTAATGCGAATAGCATTCTTTGGATACTTCACGCACTTTTCGTCTATCTATGTATCTATCTGGCTATCTAACCTCTTACGCCGCGGGTCGATAAATAAATAAAAAAGACCGGCGCCGGCTGGGATTCGAACCGTTGACCCTTTGATCAGCCGGCAGACGCGCTAACCACAGAGCTATGAAGGCAGTCATTCAACGCACTCTAATCGGTTGTTTATATCTTTACCATAGGACGCGCTTTACAGCGCTGTCACAGCTACCGGTGCGCGCGTGTTCCATGCACGAGGGCTCATTCCGCTCCTCGTGAGGCTGAGCACGGCCGCTACATCACCCTCTCCCGAGCGCGGGAGAGGGTGAGCTAGCGGCCGTGCTCACCCTCTCCCGTTGGTTGAGACTAGCTGAGACGCCAGAAAGTCTGGTCGGTACCATTTTGAGTGTTTGTGCGTATGGCGCGTGCTTTGCTCGCCTTCCTAAGTGACACAAACGCACGTGCTGGGCTGCGGAGATCGTGCGCAGGGCTGTGAAAGTGTCAACAAAATTAGAATCGCCTCAAGAGTGGGCTGGCGTATCTCAGGAGTGTGCCGGCCACCTGACGAACGCGCATAACTCGCGCACCGTTTGATGCTATTCGCATTAACGTAGACAATCATTCCCAAAGGATGGGTTCTGCTGATTTTTAATGGGCGCTAGCTTGCGCCACCTAGCCTAACCTAAGCTTTACCACTGATCTGTATTGTAGTAAGCTGTATCGCAGATCGGCATCCCGTCGGTTGTATCACCGCTGGCCATTGATCTCGTAAGTGTGACGTCACCGCTCAAAACTAGCCGTTTGTTGGAAGTCTTGTTATGAGCGAATACATGGGACTGGATCTCGCTCCGCAAGAACGATACGGTAAAAACGGACGTGAAATTTAAACGTCTAAAAAGAATAGATATTGGGAGCCTAGAGTTCACACTTACCACGACAGAAGTTTTGCCAAGAATCGGCCTGTCTGAAATATTTTCGACGGCGACTTCCGGTCCTCGAGACGTTCCGAGATGTCTGCGTCGGAAGAGAAACGCATGACGAACGCACGCGGAACGACATGAAGTATGCTCTGCTACAGTTTTAATCGTTCGTTTAATTACGCGATTTTGATTTTGTAATCATTTGGAGCATGGTAAGCCCAAGAAAACTCACCAGGTTAGAAAAAGAATTGTGCGTGCGTGCGACACGATACTGTCTTACGAAAATCATCAAACGCATGGAGATCTGCTAAAAATAAAGCAAGAAAAAGCATATGTTTAGAACATAACGCCAAAGCAGCGTCGGGGCCTTATTTATTTTACAGGTTACGTGCGTTGTAATGAAGAGGACAATTATTTCGTCTGCAGCATGAGCAGTTTGAGACCCCAAACTTCACTTTTCAGGCTCGAAATATAGAGTTTTGGTACCTGCTTGTAATCATCACACTGAAAAAAAATCTTACTGATTCCATTAGTTTCAAATAAGACCCAAAATATTCAAGGATCTGGATTGGGTAAGTTCTATAGCCACATGCAGGACTGAGAAGAACCGAGAAGGAGGCCATGAATGACATTGCCTAGTCATTCTCGAATATACTCGGTTGAATATCCGGGATGCCAAGTGTGGTAGATAAGGCATCGAGGGTAAGTTTTGCCAACTCACTCAGATTTTCCCGACGTCAAGGTACGATCACTCTCGCTCCAGCCAGCTGTCACGCCGACGCAGCAACGTGCGTTTCTGCTCTTTCGAGCTGATCTCTGTTTTGTTTCCGGCACAAGTTCGCCGATTAAACTTCTATCTTCAGTTAACTCTCGTCGAGCCTTTTGCATCCACGAGATTTCTGAATTGAGACATAGGGTAGACAGGAAAGCGTCCCTTCTCGGTCGTGCACACACCAGTATATGTATGGTGTTATGGACAAATTGTTTCATAACACGAAAGTGCACTGAAAAACTGTGCTTTCAGAAATCGTTGGAAAGTGTCCCGGCCTACACTTCGACCTTGATGCACTCCGAGGTCGTTGTCGCTCGTGATTCTAAACAGTGTTATAAGCTTCTCAAATATCTCAGAGAGGGGGATCGGTGGCCGAGTGTGCTAGAGCACCCCAACTCGGAGCACGTGGAGCGAAGGCTCGCACAGCAGAACCCACGGATTCTGGGTTAATTCTCATCCTTGCCCGTTTCGACCTGGATGAGCATCGTACCTGCGTGCGGTCGTGTATCACTACGGCATGGTGCCCGTTAACGACAGGCTAGCGGTTTGTACTTCAATGGCTAAATGTTTCATCTACAGCTGGGAGAAAGGTCGGACGTTGAGCCAGACTAAGTTCTTGGGCTCTATAAACATACACACACCCCAATTTTTGTTCAAACATTGCGGAGCTCTAGCTGTTGTACTTCACTGGCTAAATGTTTCATATTCAACTCGGAGAAAGGTCGGCCATTGAGGCAGACTAAGTTCTAGGCTCTATAAACATACACACAAACCAATTTTTGTTCAAACATTGCGGAGCTCTAGCTGTTGTACTTCACTGGCTAAATGTTTCATCTACAGCTGGGACAAAGGTCGGCCATTGAGGCAGACTAAGTTCTAGGCTCTATAAACATACACACACCCCAATTTTGTTCAAACATTGCGGAGCTCTAGCTGTTGAACTTCACTGGCTTAATGTTTCATCTACAGCTGGGAGAAAGGTCGGCCATCGAGGCAGACTAAGTTCTAGGCTCTATAAACATACACACGCCCCAATTTTGATCAAACATTGCGGAGCTCTAGCTGTTGTACTTCAATGGCTAAATGTTTCATCTACGGCTGGGAGAAAGGTGGGCCATTGGAGGCAGACTAAGTTCTAGGCTCTATAAACATACACACACCCCAATTTTTGTACAAACATTGCGGAGCTCTAGCTGTTGTGCTTCACTGGCTAAATATTTCATCTACAGCTGAAAGAAAGGTCGTTCATTGAGGCAGAACTAGGTTCCAGGCTCTATAAACATACACACACCCTAATTTTTTGTTCAAACATTGCGGAGCTCTGGCTGTCGTACTTCAATGGCTAGATGTTTCATCTACAGCTGGGAGAAAGTCTGGCCATCGAGGCGGACTAAGTTCTAGGCCTCTATAAACATACACACACCCCAATTTTTGTTCAAACATTCCGGAGCTCTAGCTGTTGTGACTTCACTGGCTAAATATTCCATCTACAGCTAGGAAAGAAAGGCTCGACCCATTGAGGCAGACTAAGTTCTAGGCTCTAGAAACATACACACACCCCACTTTTTTTGATCAAACATTGCGTGAGCTCTCTAGCTGTTGTACTTTAATGGCTAAATCTTTCATCTACAGCTGGGAGAAAGGTCGGCCATTGAGGCAGACTAAGTTCTAGGCTCTATAAATACATACACACACCCCAATGTTTGATCAAACATTGTGGAGCTCTAGCTGTTGTACTTCACTGGCTAAATGTTTCAACTACAGCTGGGAGAAAGGTCGGCCATTGAAGCAGACTACCGTCTAAGCCTATAGACATACACACACCCCAATTGTTGCTTCGAATATTGCGGAGCTCTAGCCCAATCGGGAAGGCGACCCCGCACCTTGAGGGTCGATCAAACCTGCGTACGGGCACTCTTCGCTTCCGAAATCCCACTGAAATCTGGCCCGAGAATAGGGATGTTTCGTCGATCGTCACCAACTCCCTTCAACGCAGTCACGTATGTTATGTAGCGGCTGGCAAGCTGGCGCCCATCGGCTCGTGACCATCGGCTGCGCTCGCACCGAGCGCTTGAGAGCCGCGGGGCACGAGCAGACAAACGCCAGGCTAGGAACGTTGCGCCAGGCTCAATCGGAGGCTCCATCGGAATAAACCGATTAGGCAACCATCGAAGGTCTACATCTCGTATTTAACATTGGCGACGAGGGCGGACGAGAACTCCAGCAGCGGTTCAAGGATGACTGCGACACAAGGCAAGCTCGAAGAATTCCAAGGGACAGGATGGACGGCCTGGGCGGAGCGGTTGGAATTCTTCTTCCAGGCAAACGACATAACGGACCACGGGAAGAAGAGAGCCCTGCTGCTGACCCTTTGTGGCGCGGAAACCTACGAGACTGTGCAAGCGCTGACGGCCCCGAGGAAGCCCGGCGAAGTTGCCTTTGAAAGCATCATGTCCATGCTCCAACAACATTACGATCCACGGCCTTCGGAACTATTCAGCCGAAGCCAATTCCAACGCCGCGACCAACAGCCAGGCGAGTCCATCGCTACCTATGTGGCGGAATTAAAGAAATTAGCCGCCAACTGCAATTTCGGCGTGCTGACACCTCTCTCGGTGGCCACAACTAGCGCCGGAGCATCGACCGCTTCAACTAGCGCTGAAGGACGAGCGGCCGCCGCCCCTTTGACATTGAATCCAACCATGCTGCCGCTGGATGTAATGCTGAGAGACCGTTTGGTGTGCGGTGTGCAAGATGAGCGTCTGCAGCAACGGCTTTTCGCAGAGCAAACGCTCACGTTCAAGCAAGCATACGACATGGCAACAAGACTGGAAAGTGCGGTAAAACAGCAGCAGGAGCTTAAAACTCCCAAGACGGAACTGCATAGGGTCACACAACCACAGGCTACGAAACAGACCTCGGATCGGGATCAAACGCAACCGGATCTACGATGTTACCGCTGCCATGGACGGCACAGGCAAGACAGTTGCCCATTCAGCAGGGTAGCGTGCCGTTTCTGTAAAAAAATAGGACACATCGAAAAAGCTTGTCGAAACAAGATGAGGACTGGCACACGTCACTCAACCCATCAGATGGACTGCGGCGCAGAAGAGGACGCCCTGGAATCACAAAGTGGAGCTTCTGTTAAAAGCTACGGGTTGGACATGCAAGAGCTGAACGCACAACGTGCAACCAGTTTCGTTCCCAAGTACCTGGTGACTCTCAAGGTCGAGGGAAAGTTACTAGAATTCGAGGTAGACTCAGGAGCAGCATTTACGGTAATCAGTGAGGCCACATACCGGAAGGTGTGGCCGACCAGACCTCCGTACCTGCGGAATGAGAACGTCACCCTTCGGACATGGACCGGCGAAGGCTTGAGTGTCCTTGGTTCAGCTGAAGTGCGCGTGAGACATAAGTCCAAGGACTACGTTCTACCGCTGGTTGTAACAAGTGGAACAGGGTGCAACTTGATGGGCAGAAATTGGTTTCCAGCGCTAAAGATCCAGGTCAGCGGGATACACCATCTTTCGCCAGACAAAGAAGTCCAGAAGGTTCTCAGTGCACACAAAGCGGTGTTCAAGTCCGACATCACAGGGTACAACGGCCCACCTGTCCAGTTGGAAATGAAGGAGTCAGCAACGCCAAGATTCCTCAAGGCACGCCAGGTACCTTTCGCCCTGCGTGCTGTCGTGGAATGCGAACTGATGGCACTGCAAAAGCAGGGCATCCTGGAGCAGGTCCAACATTCAACATGGGCCACGCCCGTGGTGGTGGTTAGAAAGACGGATGGTTCGGTGAGGCTCTGCGGGGACTACCGCAGCACGGTGAACAAGACAGCGAAACCGGTGGCTTATCCGCTGCCGACACCCACTGAAGCCTTGTCTAACCTCCGCGGTGGCACAGTCTTCTCGACGCTGGACCTTGCGCAGGCTTATCAACAGCTACGGGTGACAGACGACACGGCCGAGGTACTGACAATCAACACCATCAAGGGCCTGTATCGAGTGAAGAGACTTCCCTTTGGAGTGGCGGCAGCTCCTGCAATCTTCCAGAAAGTCATGGACACAACATTAGCAGGCATCTCAGGAGTCAGTGCGTACCTAGACGACATCATCATCAGCGGGGAGACTGCGGAAGAACATAACTATCGGCTAGATCAAGTACTGACGAGACTAGAAGATGCAGGACTAAGACTAAAGGAAACCAAGTGCCGCTTCGGGGTGAGTGAAGTAAAATTTCTTGGCCACCTCATCAATGCGGACGGCATACATCCGACGCAGGACAAGATTCAGGCCGTAGTACAGGCGCCCGAGCCAAGGAACAAGACAGAGCTGCAGTCCTTTCTGGGACTGTTAGCGTTTTATGACAGATTTCTACAGAATCGAGCAACGATTGCGAAAGAGCTCTATCACCTACTGGAACGGAAGACAGAGTGGCGGTGGGAGGAAAACCACCGCGAGGCTTTCCAGAAGTTGAAGGATCTGGTGGTGCAGTATACAGTGCTGGCACACTATGACGAAAGAAAACCACTGCTGTTGTCCTGCGACGCTTCGCCTTACGGTGTGGGCGCCGTACTAGCACAGTTGGACTCCGACGGCCGAGAGGCTCCGATTGCGTTTGCGTCCAGGACACTGGGAACCGCTGAGCGCAACTACTCACAACTGGACCGAGAGGGCCTAGCCATTGTGTATGGAGTCAGCCATTTTCATCAGTATGTCGCAGGGCGAAGCATGACAATCTACACAGATCATCAACCTCTTCTTGGCATCCTAGGAGCTGACAAGCCCGTTCCACAAGTGTTGTCACCGCGGATGACCAGATGGTGCGTAAAATTGGCCGCTTATAAGTATGAGCTGAGGTACAGGCCAGGAAACCGCCATCAGAATGCGGACGCTCTAAGCCGACTTCCCATGTCCACCACAGAGGAGGAGCCAGAAGTACCCGGAGACATCCTGATGTTTGAGGCTTTGACCCGCCCACCGCTCTCCGCAGACCAAGTAGCCAGGGAGACAGCACGTGACGCCGTCCTGGTAACAGTATACCAGGCAGTACAAGAAGGCACTCTTCATCGGTATCAGTCCCCAGAGTACTCGCCGTACAGAAGTAAAGCGGCAGAGTTGTCGACACACAGAGGATGCGTAAGCTGGGGGACACGGGTCGTGATTCCTAACAACTTGAGAAGAGAGACGATGGCTCTAATTCACTCGGGACATCGCGGAATTGTGGCGATGAAAGCTTGCGCTCGCAGCTACGTTTGGTGGCCCGGGATCGACGCCGATATTGAAGCATGGGTCGCTGCATGTAGCACCTGCCAGATACACCGGAAGTCACCAGCGAAGGAACCTATCCCTGTGTGGAATAGGCCAACCGAGCCGTGGGACACTGTTCACCTGGACTTTGCGGGTCCTGTCGAGGGTCATGTTTTTCTGGTTGTGGTGGACGCGTTCACGAAGTGGCTGGAAGTGCGCATGGTCCGCAACATGACGTCTGCCGCCATCATTAAAGAATTACGGACCATTTTTGCAACGTTTGGTCTACCAAGGAAGATTGTGTCGGACAATGGCGCGGCGCTAGTTTCCGAGGAGATGAAAACATTTTACCGAAACAACGGGATAATTGCTGTAACTAGTGCACCGTACCATCCCGCGACTAATGGCCAGGCGGAGCGCATGGTACAGGAGCTGAAACTTGCACTCGGGAAGAAGGGAAAGGAAGAGCTGAATTGTGCGCTGGCCAGGTTTTTATTCAAACAGCACACTACCATTCACGTTGCAACGGGAAAAACGCCAGCATGGTTGCTTTATGGCAGGGAACTTCCATCAGCTCTCGAACGATTAAAAACTGTACTTTCTGAAGAGCCAGCCAGCACGGAAAGCGTCACTAACGCACGGGAACTGAGCGAGGGACAGTCGGTCTGGACTAGGAAGTTTCCACACGGCAAAGGCTGGGTTCCTGGCGTAATCGAACGTCAGATGGGCCTCCGTTCATGGATGGTGAACACAGATGAAGGTTCGGTACGCCGGCATACCAACCACATACGTCAGCGATGTACAGCAGCCAGCACTCCACAAGAAGCGAAGACTCCGTCTCCTGTGTGGGACCTCAAGATTGACCAGAGTCCAACTCCACCACGGGCACCATCTCCCGGCGAAGATACTCCAGCTCGACTAGACGCATCACCCCAGCGAGACAGTAGCAGGCCGGCGGCGTTTCCTCGCGAACCAGCGTCAGCTTCTTCGACGGCAGACGCTGGCCCTTCCACTGGTACCCGGAGGGGCACTCGAGCGCGACGACAACCGCAACGCTACGGGAGCCACGACTAGTTGGAGGGGTGTTATGTAGCGGCTGGCAAGCTGGCGCCCATCGGCTCGTGACCATCGGCTGCGCTCGCACCGAGCGCTTGAGAGCCGCGGGGCACGAGCAGACAAACGCCAGGCTAGGAACGTTGCGCCAGGCTCAATCGGAGGCTCCATCGGAATAAACCGATTAGGCAACCATCGAAGGTCTACATCGTGTATTTAACAACATACTCCCTCATCAAGAACAACTGAGCCCACGAAGCCATCGTGTCGTCTGATAGCAAGGCAAAATCTGATGTGAAACTTGATTATGGGCTTTCGTCACCGCTCTATGTTACTTATACGATAGAACAAATTTTAAACGATTGTATATTGAGATTAACGAATGCTTACGAAAAACATTTATTTTTTATCAGTTAATTTCAAACCTCACGTCGAGGCCCCTTGCACTGTTTCCATACCAACGGCCCTAGCAACAGTTTGTTTTTAGCGGAGAGCTATGTTGTGACGTTATCACTTACGGGGTCAATTGCTTGACACCAAGGAATACACACAAGCTTATGGAAGACGCACTCAAAAGTTTGTATATTGAAGCTTGTTGGCCGTGCTCGAAGGCGAGTCATTTATAATTTGCTGGGTTCCTCGTATCAGGTGTTTCAAGGTCGAATCCATATTTTTCAAGTGTTCAGACGCCGACTATAAAGTCGAATATGCAGAAGCACCACTGGCTGCTCCTGCGTCCCTAGTTACCGTTGCTAAACAAATGACACGTTCAACAAATGAACGATACGCTCCGAGTTACAGTTTGCCACAGAGGCCTCACTGCAGTTCAAAGCAAAAGCGTGCACCATAAGTTTTTCGTACAAGTGCTTGAAACGAGGGGAACGTCCGCAGAAAAGGCTTTCTAACATCTCGTCTGCTAAGCTCTGATGAAATCGATATGACGAATGACTCCACATTGACTCTTGGCAACCCTAATCTCAATAAACCGCATCAGCCTTTACGCCCAACAAATTAGCAACGCTCGGCCCTCGCCTACAAAACATTTATTAAAAAAATAGATGTATTCTAACGCTTTTGGTATTTAGGCCCAGAATAGAAACTGTCATGCCCAGAAAACACGATGAAAGTTTTATCGCCGAGAACAACCTACTAAGGTAAGTAGAAGTTTTCTCCGTTTCTCCTATAGAATCCCGTAAAGCGTCGATCCGCGATCCAGCCTACTACAATAGTTATCAGTTGGCTTGACCTCTTGTTTGTTAATTCTGGAGTCAAGAGAAAAGGGGGAGCCAGGAGAGGTGTAGGATGCGGTCCTTAAATTACATGGGGCAGCTTGCATGGACAGATCTAGATGGCGCTGCAAATTCTTGCGCAAGGGAGTGCGTCGTACGCGGTGCTAACGCTAGTGTCTTTGCGCCATTATAAAGGGCGACTCACACACTTGCGTTGAGCCCAACTGGAGTGCAAGGGTTGCCATGCGAACAGCTGCGTCAGCACTTAACAAAACCGGTTGTTACCCCGTTTGCTTGGAGCAGACTGAGCTGCTGCCTTAGCAACTTTGTTGCATACGGTCGGACTCAAAGCAAGTGTGTGAATCGCCCTTGAAGCTCTATTGTTTGATTACCGTTCCTCATCTATTATTTTCCACAACTTACAAAACGCTGGGCATGTCTTGGTAGGTCCATGGCTCTTGCTTTGTGATTCATTAGAGAGTTTTTTTGTAGAGCACTTTTCTCACCTCCGCTAAAGCTCTCGGAAGGAAGATGCTACATCTGCGCTTGCGCGCCGCTAGGTTTGCCTGCAAAGTCCAGGTTTCTGCTGCGGGTTGCGGAGAACATTGCGGGACAGCGGAAACGATCTGATAAAAATCCCTATGATTTGGACTTCTTATCGGATAATACTGCGAGTCATTGGCTGCAGAGAGGTATAGTAGTACCCTATTGAAAAATCCACCAAGAATATCAAGCTGGGCAAGCTGGATCAGCTGGTTTTGAAGCTGGTTCGAGCTGGTTCGAAATGGTCGAGGTAGTAATCAAGCTGGTTCAAGCTGGTTCAAGCTGGTTCGAGCTGGTTCGAGCTGGCACTGCAGCTGGGCAAGCTGGTGCTTTAGCTGGTTCAAACTTGTCATGTTGGTTCGAGCTGGTTTTGAATCTGGCCCAAGCTGGTTCAAGCTGGCCAAGTTGGTCTCGCTGGGAGCGCGCAAGTAAAAGGTCGGCGAGAGCTTGTCGAACTGGTATTGCCGGGAGCGCACGCGTCAAGGTCTTCTGGGGTGGGGACGATGCCACGTCCTGTTCTTTGTCCTCTCGTTTTTGGTAGACGACCGGGCGCTTCAGGCACGCTGCGAGCTTTCTTTGTGTGCGAGAAAAGAGAGAGTGGTAGGAACGGAGCATTTGAGACACGTTTGGCTATCTTGGGCAGATTTTCGAAGGGACGGTTGTGTGCGCGTTGTTTGGCGACTACTTGAATGGCGGTGCAAGCGAAGCGGGATTTAAGAATACAGCGAGCGGCAGTCCGTTCAGCGCGGGAAGTAGTCGGATGCCTCAACTGAGGCGTCGTTTCGTGTCTTCGAACATCTGTGTGCTTGTGAAAGCCGGTGGTGCCGAGGAGTATCGCCAATGCCATCCAAGCCACACGGATTTCCTCGCCTCTGCCGACTACGCAAGACGACGCTTCCCCCATTACGGGCGGGACCCAGGTTCGCTTCTCTCATACGTGTAGTATTTTTTATTGTTATTGCCTGTTTTTGGCGTGTGTCTAGTATTTTTCGTGTTGAGAGATAAGCAATCTAGTTTTAAAGGAGCTGTGCAACAGTTTCAGTGCTTTGCTTAACTAATGCGGGAGTTGGTGTCTCGGCATTTCTGAAGTAAAGAACAAAAAAAATGCTTTCGCCTGCATGTCCTAGTTTTTATTTTTAAAAGTGAACAATGATTGAGGTTTTCGGCACCTCTCAATTTCTTCACTAACTTCCGAGTCACGTGCGCTGTGACGCACGCGACTCGCAGTAACCCAGCATGAAGCTGGGATTTTGGGACCAGCATGAAGCTGGGATGCTGGGACTAGCTTGTGCTGGGCATGCTGGAGCAATACCAGCATGAAGCTGGGATGTTGGGACAAGCTTGTGGTGGTTTTTTCCATAGGGTACCACTAATAATAATCATATTACTTTATTATTATACGTTATTAGAACCACATGGCTCGCTAAGCCCTGCCTTTTTTGCGCTTTTAGTCTATGGTTATCAAGTCATATGATCAAATAATGTTAGGGGAAACTTCCTTCTTCGTATTTAACTTATTCGACCAACTCCCATGTGATATGCTGTTTGGTGTCTAGGCATCAACCTGATATTGAAATTTACTGGCAAATGAAATAGTCGCCCTTTCTTCTGCATTAGATAATTTCGACTGTGCTTTAGTGCCTTCCCAAACATGAAACATTAGACGGCATGTCGGACGAAGCAAATTCCCGCGCTCCTGAACCGCTTATAGTCAGACACAATTTAAGAATGTGCCAGAACCTCCTCCCACGCGTTCTATACATTCAAATACTGTTCTTCCGCAATCCGCAAATATTGCGCATTTGAGGCGCCCGTCGCGCTGACGTCTGTTGGAATCGGTGCATACTGCTCATTCGATTGGAGAAAATACAAACTGGATGCAGAAAAGAACACGTGTATGTGCACAGGACCAGCAGTCGAGCGCTCACAACTCGCGCGCCCTAGGCCATGGTGCTTCTCTCCACAAGACACACCTGTCACCTAGCTCCTCGTGGTTACTGTCTTTCCTGGTTGGCTCGAGGAGCGATGCAATGCCGCAGCTTGCACGTGCCCTATTGAAACATCTCTTTTCTATGAGAAATATTTTGTCCAATAATGACATTTAAATCGTACAACATATATAAGAACATAAAATAACCACATAAGAACCATGTAAGAACTGTTTAAGAACTATATAAGATTTATAAGAACATATAATACCATATAAGAAACCGGAGAGAAGTTTCTTATGAGTTTCTGTATGGTTCATGTGTTCTTATATATTTCATATAGTTCTTATATAATTCTTATAGGGTTCCTTTATGTCATTATATATATTGTAGGATTCAGTGTGTTTATTGGACAGAAAAAAATTTCTCATACAAATGGCTTTTTTACTAGGGTGGTGCTGTTCATTTACGCATTCCTAACTTGAATGAGACTATTAACACTTTTCTGTTTTGCGATAGCGAGAAAAAATTCAACAGGAAAGAGAAGCCACAGGCGAGGTAACCATAATACCCCTGGGTAGAGCCCTTCCCTTCACAGCGATAGACGCTTTCCACCGACGTACATCGACTGGGCGCAAGCATGTCCGCTTGTATTGTCGAACACCCTCACTCGGAAACTCCCCATGGAGCTACAACCCCGAGGACACAGGGCTCCGGTCCGGACCCGGGGTGAACGGCCCCTTCCTTGTTCCGCTTCCTGAACCCTCGGTCGGACTCCAGGGTTTCCGCGCCGCTCTGCGCGACGGCTGCCTAATGGGATGCGGCGGGCGAGGAGGAAGGAAGCTGATTCTCACTTTCATTGTTTCGTGGGTCTTATATGAGTGCGCTTTATTCTTGTATCTTCTCTGTAAAACTTTTCACGGGAGTTTAAAGTTGTGCAGCGGTTGACAGTTGCATAAGTTATGTTTATAATGGCCCCTTTTTGGACAACCATGCACCTTTGCAACGTTTGCTTCTTTAGGATTGATTGGTTTGTAGTTCGGCTGAGGCCGAGTGATTTGCATGCGTGAGGCAGTGAGTTGCGAGAACGGGCATACTGGCCAGTTAAAATAGATTGTTTTTGTGATTTTCTGTTTTATTTTTAATTCTTTAATGAGTTGTCGAAAATACACGAGAACATTTCGAGGTAGAAGTGATTTCGGAGCACGCTTTATTTTGAGACATTGACGTCGATAAAGATGCAAGATTTGGAATCGCATAGATTGAGCTCCTTGACGTAAATTTTGCGGTAAAAGAAACATTTTTTTATTTATTTACGAAAGAAAATTTACCGCACCGAAACTTCGGCATTATATAGCAGGTGCATCCTATGGATTAATACGCTCAATAAACAACTAGAAAACAAAACACTTGAATATATAGCCTCGGCTGTCAAGACAGAAAATACATAAACGTTAAAAATAAATAACAACATTAAAAATCTAGACCATTTCTGAGATAAATGGTCCCACGTCGTCATTATTAAAAAATGACTCGGGTAACAGTGGTTCCACTGAGCGATTGTGTGTGGAAAAAATGAAAACTTCTTATATTCTTTTCTGCGAAAAATTTCCCATATCTTTCTCGAATGGTACACACGATTTGAAGTATAGTCAAGTAATTTTATGTGTTTGCTTTTGTCAATACCTGTCAAATCATCAAAAATTGCGAGCAAGAACCTTAATCGAAAATCTTTGCTGTCTTAAGAATGAAGTTTCCTAACCAAGTACTTTTTTTAAATTTCTGTAACGCTATTGTTTCTACTATACTTCCCTGTTACAAATCTCTCCGCACGGTTATGAAGTTTCTCTAACTTATCTGCAAGGTTCCTTTGATCCGGATCCCGCAAAACAATTGCGCACTCCAGTGTTGGTCTAACCAAACAGGAGTAGGCTGTCTCCCTTAGTTTCTGTGTAGCACCGCATAAATTTTGAATAGAAAAATTTAAAGTACGGCTGGCCTTTTTTTTTTGAAGTTTCAGTGACATAAACATTAAAACTAAATTCGCAAAATTCTCAAACATTTTGTTTTGTGACACACATATCTAATGCAGGCACTCCAATGTTTTTTTTTTTTTTAAATTCACTTGTTTTGTAAGAAATACTGGCAATGTTGATGGTCTAGTCCGCAGAAGTGCTCAGTTATCCCCTTTTCCTGGCATTTATATTTTCTGCTCACGGTATGGCTTAACTACTTTTGTGCACCCCTTGTCTTACGTGTGTTTTTCAGGAAGGTTCACATAAATACCTAAAATAAATTAGAAAAAAAAATTATAAATACCAACAACAGTGTCAAGTGTTATCTCAAGGTACGGTCGAAAACAAAGCAATATTTTAGAGCAGACACAAATATTTAATAACGTAGATATAAGTTACATATTTATTCACGTTTTGACAACTTCTTACTTTTTCGCAAAAGTGTATTTTTTCTACATTGATTTCTTTTGTGTTGGGACGAGTCGCTCACATTATAAGGTTGTCGAGATTTTGCCTTGTTCTTGGTACATACTCTTTTCTTTTGCCAACAATTTACATGATTATTTGCCAACGCTGAGAGACCAGTGTTACATTGTCTACTAAATGAGAGAACCTAAGAAAATGTATGAACAGTCATCAGCCTTTGGCCAAGGCATGAAAATGTATTTGTGTTGCTGAATACATTGTGGTTGTTTTTCTCAGCTGCTTACGCTCAGTGATATTGAGCGTAAGCGGTCGGCACTTCCTTTTATTTGAACGGTCATAATATGCAATCAGTGTACACGATCATTTTTTACATTGATCTTTAAAGAGGACTCGCTTTTCGCTTGTGTTCTTTCATTGAAACTTCCGGGCACGTGGCAAATAAAGAATAACGATACGACCAATCATGCGGAAATGATTTGATAACACGGGAATCTCCAATTCAACGACCTGAGTAATGGTACCCGAAGGAGCACTTAAGAAGCCTTCTTTGAGCTTTTAGTGTTTTTCAATTAAATTTTAATGGCTTCAAAGGCGGAAATTTCTTAAAACGACTTTAGGATATCCTTGGGTTAGTTTTGATTCTTATAGTTTCAAGCGCGTCGCTTTCATGGTTACAAAAAGGGCAGCCAGAAGAATTAATCTTTCCCATGAGGATGTGGTAGCCACGTGTGCAAAGCGATGCGTTGACCATCTCGCTAGAAATTTCCTAGAGCGTCTCAGATATATAGGAATTCTTTTAGAAGCAGTCTTCGTTTTGCTTCCACCGGGCATTTGAAGCGCCATCCGCATCTTGTTACTGACACCACGTAGAGCAGTGTTTCCTGAACTCTGTGGACCGGAACCCCGGCTTATCGCTCTAAACCCCTCTACTCCGTTGATAGACCCATTTTGGGCGACTTCCTGCTTTCCCTCATTCGTGCACCTCATTGCCGAAACGCTTTCTGGATTTGAAATGCAACGAGTTGTTTTATTTAAAATTTTACTTTGAGTTAAACAAATTTCTGGTATGGCAGTGCAAATGTGAATTGCGCCGAAACGCCTGGTATTGTGCTTACTGATGCATTATGCGATTTCGAGACGCTATAGCTAGTCTTCTAGAAATCGCATATATTCACAACTCTCAAAAGTAGATTTTGCTTTGTTTTTCGCGAGATTGAACATCGCGGTTGTGACCGTCGCACATGGACGACGATGCTATCATATTTCGTTCTCGAAACGCAGTGGTGTCAATGAAACATCGCTAGATATTAGGTATACAACTTGTGTCGATATGTTTTTCATAGACGAAATGGGACGTCGAGTCTGCCGGGAAAAGAAGTTTTTATTAGCATATTAAATTATATGATTAACATGAAGTTAAATAAACAAAGAGGGGCCATGTAGTAACAATAACGGAAGAGAGACATGGAAGGTATATCAGAGGCGGGAATATGTGCGCTTTACGATGATAGGCAGTTGTAAATTATAAAAATACTCAACAGTTTAAATATGACTGAGTCTTTGACTTACAGCGGCCAGAAAGGAGAGGGCCAGGCTGTTTGGCATGAATGTGTGCACCGGCACGTGTTGCTACATTTTCGTCCTGCAGGTATGCCCCTTGAGGAGCATTCGCATTCTCGGAGCGTTTCTCGGCTGGCGTACCTAAATTTCGAGCAGCTACGTAAGAGAACGTTTCATTACATTACGCCGAGACACTACGAGTTACCGTATCCGCACTTTTCATGTCCCCTGTCAAGGCAATCACTCGATGGATAACATTGCCGCCATGCTTCAGACGAAGCACGGATAAAGGCTCATTTGCATATATTATACTCCGTTTCATACTCAGTACACAACGCTGTCAAAGCTACTGCCGCGAGCGCGTGGCTTCAACCATGGTTTCGTTCGCGCGATAACGCGTGCGAATGACCTGCAAGATGAAACCCCATGCTCGCGCCGGCAGCCTTGAGAGCGTTGTGCACTCAGCATGAAACAAAGTACAGTAGCGTCCGACTAAGTTGTGAGAACTTAACTTGCGACCACGAGCCACCGGGACGTCCCTGCTTAGTATCAAGCGTGGTAGCCTTGCACTCAACATACGAAACACGCATGTCCTGCGGCTACTGGCGGTCGTAATTCGCCGTACGTGATCAAGCACAACTGCGTGAATCGGTCTTTACTCGCGGTCGTAGGGCGCCGTACCGTAGTCAAGTACAGCGGTATTAGGAAGTTTTAGCAGGTGGCTTTTGGAGCACACGGTTTTGAAATCATTGACGGTGCAGCTGCTCCGTGCTGTGAAAACGTATCTAAAATTTAACGCGCTTTAGCGAATCGTAAAACTCACGAAACCGTTTACAATGATGATGATGATCGCGTCTGACTTGCAGCGACGTCTCGTAGCAAACGTCTGAAACGTTCTGCAGCGTGCAAATCTCTGGCTCGCGTTTCACGGCGCACACTGTTGTAAACAAGACGGCCGAGTTAACATTTGTAGGTCAGAATTTCAAGAGCTCTGAACCTAGATAGAGTAAAATCTGTCCGAACGGCCGCAGAAGTAGGTGATGTGTCTTTATCCCCTTGCACTTGAACGATCATTCACGTCGTGTGCCGTAGAACCAAGTCGTTTCGTCTGTTCACGGTCGCCACGGCGGCTCGTCAGCCCGGGCCACAAAAATTTAATCACCCGCGTAGTTTCAGCATTCACGATCGCTTGAAATTGTGAGAGTTTTAGAACTGATTTTTACTTACCACAGCAGGATGGAAAATCGCCTCCCGCTGTTGTAAGCCTAACGCTCGGCTTGGCCGGCGGTGTCGACCGCCATCTTGCATTTTCCTCGAGTCGTCAACGATGTTGGCTGCGTTGGAGTAATGACTCTAGCGGCCGGAGTGGGAAAAACGAACGATAAGCGCATCCCAAATCGCACAACGATTCGCACGCGCGTGGGCAGTGGCGTCGGATATGCCTTCGAGGACGAACCGGTCGTGTCGAAACGACTACGCTAAACCTCTCAATTGATCGGTCTTTGCTCGCGTTCCTCGCGGTGCGCGGATAAACTTGCTAACTCCTTTATATAAGACACCAATATACATGTCTTGGCTTCAGTCAACTAAGCCGTTTTGTAAGGGTCCCTCAAACTTCGAAGCAGAAGAGTGTTACGAAACGGCACATGGCACTCCCGGTCTTGTCGTCAACGCCTGCTTGATTCTAACCTGAGTGAAGATGACGTTAGTAAGACTTCGTCAAAGAACCGCGCGTAGAGAGCGTCGCGCTCCCTGCCTGATCCAATTCTAGTCTTAAAGAGGCCTCTATTTGAGTCGCTCGAGTGGTGAATTGACAACCAAACTCCATTTTACAAATACAGAATATATAGGCTAAATTTAGAGCGGAGTTAGAGGCTTCAGTGATGTGCCCCTCAGTTTAGCTGCGTGATAACAAAAACGGCTTGTTTGTTTTCGTTTTACAGCCAGTATAAGCGATCGCGGAGGCCATAAATAAAATGGCATATAAAATTACTTGCAGACTTTTGTGACAGAAGGGAGTGTTTCGTAAGTACTTTTGAAATTTCTGACTGCTGGGAACACTTCATAGGCGTCACGACCAGATCTCATAGGTACGATTTTACACGCGATTTCGCAGATGTGACGTCGCTTTTGCGATAAGAAAAGCGTTGTGGTATCTGCGGTGTCCGACGTCATAGCTGCGAAATTGCAATCAAGGTAGCACCGTGTAAATCAGGCTTTAAAATCAAGCCACTGCTATTGTTAATTATAGCTTTATTTATATTCCGCTTCGAAACCATTCTCTCGCTTTGAAGACTGAAGACACAAATATGTTACTGTGGATTTAGTGTACCTTTCTAGAGGTGTGTGAAAGACACATCTATTTCATTTATTTTTATTATCTTTAACGATTGCGATGCGTGAATCACTGTTTTAAGGAGCAATGGAACGATTTTTCTACTTTCGCTAAATATCTACTTAAGATCACTCCATAACGTTCATAACCGAAATAAACTTGCTTTAATTTTTCTTTCTAGGCAATGGTAGTCGCCCGAAAAATTTGAAAAATAGGAACATCGTTCATTCCCTCAACTCGGAACAAGAACAACAGGTCACGAGGCCTGGCGACTATCCTATGCCGTCAGCGTTAATCATAACCACGCACTAAGGTTGGAAAAATATAAAACGCGTGCTGAGCTCCAGCCATTGTTAGAGTTCGGCTATTCTCATCACCGCAGTGGTTGGACACGAGCCACTACCCGACTGAACTCCGAGGCATTGATTGTTACGCGCCTAAACAGAGTGTTCACGCAGTTCTCGTGTCCAATCCATGAGCAGCGCTCGACTATCGTCAGGCCAGTGGTTTCGATCCCACCAATTACGTCATCAAGCTTTGCGAAGGCACGAGTGAAAGAACTGGTCCCCTTTTATCGTCGCAATTTCACCGCGACAAAGAAACTCCTGAATCAGTGGCGGTCTGTGCGAGTTCACCTGGGCCGAAACTAGGACCAGTACTCCTCTGCAAAATCATGAACGTTCCAAACCAATAACTTCTCATGACTCCTTTAAAATGGTGCGATTTTACTTGCGATGTTGCACCTGCGACGTCGCTTGTGTGCGCAAAAAAGTGTGGTGGATGCCGCTTTGCCCGGCATCACTGCTGCGAAATCGCGAGCAAAATTGCACCATTTAAATTCGAGCTTCAAGTTCGGGTGTTAGTTAAATAATAAAATATGGAAGCACAAGGGTTCCTCCCTGCATTGCGACGTCAGACGCTACTATGCCCGTTCCGGAAGTGACGTCTTTACTTCCTCTTTAGATATTTCTTTTTCTTGTACGCTCCACCCACATGAACGCCCGAACATGTTCTAAAACAAGGAGAGACCTCGACTGTGCGTTTATTGGGGCGCTTAGAATTACTACAGTTTAATTATTGGAAGTGCAATCGCATTATTGAAAGGCTGGGTTGAAAATTGTGGAAGACGGAGGGAGACACCATAGAGTTATTATAATGTACGTTAGAGGTTCAACTGGCGCTAGTGTCTATGCGACTTCCTCGAGGCAAATTGAACCAGACAGCAACCAGTCTACTTTTGTGGTGCTCCCGTGCATTCCTATGGGAAAACGCGCGTGCATTTTGTCTTTTCGACGGAAAATAACATAGATAACTTTTGTTATTTGAGTCGTACCGAATAGTGTGTACCTTCATTAACATTGTAAAAGTGTAATTGCTTTAGTTACAGCATTTTTCTTTACCACTGAACGATGTTAAACTTCGCTATATTTCAGGCCCAAACCTCTGTTCCATAGCAGGTATGTAAAAACGAGCGACGATTCTAAGCAAAATAACAATCGAAAGGAATGTAGAGTGTGCTCAAGGTTCGCCTGCATTCCGGTGGTGCTTATATATTGCTAATATGCCCGTCCTGTCACTATATAAAAATGACTCCGTCGTGCATCTTTACGAGCGGTTAAAAAAACATTCGAAACGTAAAGAATAAAGTACGTGGGCTATGAAAGGTGTGTCTTTTTATTATTTCCTATGTCGGGCAGCTTTTATCGGGCACCTGTTCTCTGGCTTCTCCCTTTTCAAAGATTTCGAGCGTGCGGGTGATGCTTTGAACGCAGAACAAGCATCTTCGCACATATTCACGAACATAAATGATAAGGCAGTACTCATTTACTATTTTCATTTTGATCGTTTGCATGCACAAGGAGTTACTTATCTAGTGTTACTGCGTAGTTCTTGCCGTCTCTCTTGGTTTTCACATGTCCTTCGTTCGTTTGGCACGTATATCCCCCATGCTGGAAAGCGCCGACGCCGTGTTCGCGCTAACAGTGTCCGACAGTGCACATAAATACATGTACGAAGCGGTTTTAGCACCGTTTTTCATGCCACGAATTTAAAATAAAAACACCGTAACTGACCAATTATTTCGTCTGCGTGACTGATAAATGTTCCAATCTACCTAGTACGTACAAATTATTCGTGATATTTGCTCTTATAATCAAGCGCAGAGAAAAATGCACTCGCTTTTTCCCATAGAAATGCATTACCGGAAGTCAATTTCCGACTGGTTGCTGTCTGCTTCAATTTGCAGCAGCACACTAGCGCCAGTTGAACCTCTAGCGTACATTATAATACCTCTAATGCATACATCAACGTTGTAACTTGCGTGCATCGCCTTCTAGACACAAATATTTACAGTTTTTTTTCTCTATTAATATTTAAGTCCTATAACATTTTATTACGCTACTTTACCCGGTTTTCGTGATACGCTATCTGGCCTCGACCGCTCCGTGTGCATCCGCATCCTCACGACGTCCGCCTACACAGGCGCGGCGCGTATGCGGACGTCATCCTCGACGTCGTCCTAGAAGTCGCCGTGGGCGTCGTCTTTATGTCGTCCTCTAGGACGTCATCCTCGACGTCATTCTTGGTGTCGTTTTAGAGGACGTCCTTGAGATTGCCTGGAGGGCGTCCCTAAAGGTCGTTCTAGACGTCGCTTTACACTATTTTAAAAAAGCTAGTAGTATTTATTACGTAAGAGCTAGTAGCTCCTTGTCACATATATTTATCAGGCTCCTACCAACCGTAGGTTGGAGCGGACAGACTAGTAATGTTTACTAGGTCAAGAAGCTAGTAACTGTTACTGAGGTCAAAGATAGTGACCGTTACTAGGTCAACCGAAGCATGCAACTGCTACTAGCCTCAAAGTAGTACCCGTGTATTTTACTAGCTCTAACTAGTAACTCGCGCTACCTTACGGCAGAAGACCGGAAAGGCAACGAGTCACATAATTTCCGTGGAAAAAATGAATGTATATTATGCCACTTACCACCACGATCGCTGGTGCAATCAAAAATTGTCTACAAGAAAAAAAGACTGGGCTGCCAAGGTTAGAGGGCAGATAAAACTGTCGAGGCAGACCGCTGGAGAGCATACATGCAAGAGCACTCAAGTATGCACCTCTACGCGTCTTACAAGACCGATATCGCTCCTATCCACTGGTGTGGAATCTACGTTAAAGTCAACTCCTCGCCGAGCCTCGCGGTGGTGCCTTTTCGTGCCACCACGAGGCACCACCTGAGCGGACGAAACTTTACAACATTCGCTTCTCAAGTGTCAAGCACCGGAACCAGCAGCAGGCGATCGGTACTCGCATCGAGCAAGCTCCTTGGATTTACAGAAGAAACCAAATGTGTGACGTGCACGAAGCGGAGGCTCGAGACTTGAAAGCAGAGGGCGATCCACCTGTGAAACTCAAAAATCACAATATTCTTGTTTTTTTCTTCTTGCTTTTCTTTTGTGTGTGTGTGTGGGGGGGGGGGGCGGGGGGGCGGGGCGATTTTGTTTTATAGTCGCTCGTTTCAAAGAGCAAGCGCCGCATAAATACGTACATACATTCATACCAAAACTGAAAATGAGTAATCCAGGTACCGCCAGACACCGATCTAATTAAGAGTACAGAGAAAACGAAGAAATCGATTATATACAGTATACTTTATAACAACGCTACATTTTCCAGTAGATACACATCTTGCACGTAAACATTTTCAGCACACAACTGATACAATGACATTCAACACCGATCACATAACAAATTCACGAACACACGTGGCACGCTTACTCTAATCCCTCTAATCGCTAACTCACTTGACAGTCCATCATTATTTTCATATTGACCATTTGTAGTGCGCAAGCAGTGTCGTCGTGTATCACCACATCAGTGCATAATGTTGTAAATATCGTTATTTTCCGCACCAATGTCCTTCCTCGAGAAAGTTTTCAAACGATTCAATGCTTCATCGTCTTACTAGAAAATAAAAGATTAACACGGAAATTATTTGCGACAGTCGATAAAACAACCTCCCCCACCGTTTCCCAACATCTCTGTCTTGGCTTCCCCGCATAGCAACCGCGAACCAGCTTTCTTGTCGCTTACGTTAATAAAGAATCAAAACGAAGGCGATCGCCGTCGGCGAGAGATTGCTTTATTGCCGTCAGCCGCAGCGAACGAAGGCTGTAATTGGCTACGAGTACGACGGCAGCTACCTCCTTTCGCGCGTTGCGCGACAAGAAATGCACTCCAAACTGAAAACGCATGCGGCTCGCATCTTAATTTGTGTGTAGTCCGCTTACGAATGCTCGCGTTTCTCGGAAAGATATAAGCAAAAAAAAAAAGACTCGTAGAATGTTAATCGATTTGTTGTTTATTAGTACTAGAACAAGATTCACTATTTACAACGCACATCAAACGTCGTGACATGCATAGCTTCAAACTTGCTTTTTCGTACAAAACATCGATTATGTCGTAACCATTTGTTCTTATGAATCTCCCACGTCGAGTTCGGGAAAAGATGGACAACGCTCGTTGTACATATATATGGTCAGTACAGTTTTCCAGAACTAATTATGGCGATCAAGTGATGAAGTCTACACTACCACGTTTTCTAACTTGGTGCAGTGAATTGAGCACGAGCATTTTGCGTTGGACTCGGAAAAGATGTGTGTTCTATTTGTGTTCTGGGTTTACTGGTTATTTCTCTGCATGGTAAGAGCATGAAGTGATTGTAGAATGTATCTAATTTTCTCTTTGCTATCTTTGGCACTATCGCCTCGTGCATGATCGAGATGGAACGCTTCTCCCGTACATCTATAAGATTCGAGTTTACTCTTTCGCGTGTGTAGAATATGAGGAGGCCAGAATTACCTTGACTAGTCGGTCCCGGCCCAGTTCACTCCTGAACATTCTGGTCAGAATGTTTCAGATTCCAAGTGAAATAAATAAGGAGGCTGACCGTGGTCTTGCCTGTTCACTCATTTGGAGTCTCCCGACTACGCGGCATTCACTCTTGCTCTATCAGCTGTCATACCGACGCATCGTCGCTCACGGCTTCCGCCGTCGAGGCTTGTTGCGGCCTTTTCGATTTCTTTTGTTTCTGGCACATGTTTACCGATTAAGCCTTTTCTTTTTAGTGTGTTATCCATCGCCTGATTCAATTTTATCCGTGACAATATTTTGTTTGGAAGAATGTTAGTAATGCTATTGGGTCATTTCCATGCCAGAGGAAACGCGGCTATTAGTTCATTATCTGAGGATATGTACTAAAAATTTTAATTTCAATAAAGAAGCCTCTGAAATCCAGAAAAGTATTTTTTTTAAATTAATGATATTATGTTTACTGATATGCTTTAAATGTCAGAAACTGACATAAAACCTGTGGAGTTAGGAAAAACATTGTGAAAAACGATTGCGTACCACAAAAATGTAGGTGGACTCAAAACACTGAATAATATGCCCTATCTTACGCCACAATACAGACATTGAAAGACGCCATTTGGGGTCTAAATAGGAGCACCAAAAAGGAAAGACTTGATGACATTTCTTTATTTTCTTTAGTCAACTTGAATCTGGGTGTAAGCTACAATACGTTTTTTGTTTGCTCTCATCTATCTAAAATTTAGCTGCTTGTGTAAAATTTGTGATGTTTCGTTTGGTTGCGTTTAAATCAAATGATAAAATCTCCAGTTTATGGTGAAACGGTCATATTGAGAGCCATAAAATGCAATGTAGGCACGATGCCCTGAACTTTCGAAATGTCCAAAAGTTAAATCCAACTCATCCGTTTAACACATACAAAAATATAAAAGAAATTCTTTGTTGATGAGAAAATACTTTTTTTTTAGAGATGAGCCTTTTTGACCATGTCTTTAGGCGCCCGTTTGGAAGGCGACGCATGCTGCCTTCTCCGTCGAGGCGTCAGCGGTGTGTGATGCTACCACAAGGTTTTCAACAGTTTCCTGGAAACAAGTTTTAATCAGTTGAAGTGGACATTATCCTGGCTTCCATGCATCCGCATCCTCTTTACGTTTCGTAGCGATTCTGTCGTCTTGATTTGACTCTACTGCCCAGGTAACTCCCGACGAGCCCAGGTCTGCATGGTCTGCTTCCCGAGTTTCGGGAAGCAGAGTTCCGGCCTTCTGTCTGTCGTATCGTCCAGATGTAAAGCAACTCCAGTCCGGATAGCTCTTCATCGATCTGCGCAATATTGAAATCGGGAGTAGAATTGTGAAAAACTGACTGTTTATTACCTAAAAACTATTACATTTTAGCAAAATCTGTAAGTTGATGAAGCCTCTGATAGTAGCTAGCGAGAATAATCCAATTGCAATGTAGACATAAAACTATTAATTAAAATGTGAATCAACGAGTGTGTTTAATAATCACGATTTACTGTGAAGACCATTACCCAATCTAAAGTCCGCCGATACTGATACTCAGGCTGCAAAGACGGCACCCGTGTAACACCCACGTATTATCAAACAAGCTTCCTCTAAGAACACTAGTGGGTTCAGAGCTCGTTACAGGTTCTGTTGGCCTCCATTGCATTTCGCAGTCTAAAATTCTGCCCATGGCGGAAACTCAGGGTTGTTGAGGCGTCCGTGCCCAGAGTGGAATGCATTTATCGTCATTACACTGCCTTTGATAGCACTACATATTCTATCAAAGTGCATTTAAGTTCAATGGAGAAGCGACATCACCGTTATAATTGTTTATCAGTGAAAACCTATCCGTTCTGAATAGTTTTGTTATCGGGATGTACAACAGGTGAGGCCGACGCGCAGTATGCATTTCCTAACTCGGGAAGCAAACGAAGTAAGCCTGTGTTCTTCGGCAATTGACCTTTTCAAGAGAGCTTCTGCCAAATCCGTGCACACGCTCTCTGGTCTTGCTTCCCGCTTGTCGCCATTTTCGCAGGGCAAAGTTCCGGTACACCAACGTATTCAAAACCTACCTTCTCAAATATTTAGTCTTTTTAACCATTCTTGTTTGAGTATACGCTAGTATGGGTCATCAAAGAGAACATAAATCAACGAAATAGATTGATGCTAATCTATTCTGAAGGACGGAGGCAAGTTGGGCTGCCCTTCATTTGTGGGTCGAAGACAACTTCACAAGCGACGGTCGTTACTGCAAGAAGGTTCATTACCTGGACAGACGTAGGGTAAAATTAAGACGCCAGTATCATTACGTACCGTAAAGAGGATACGGATGAATGGAAGTCAGGACAACGTCTACTCCAACTGTATAAAACGTGTTTGAGGAGTGCGTTGAAAACCTTGCGCCGGCGCCTCGCACCGATTACGCCTTGATGAAGAAAGCAGTGTGCGTCTCCTACGACGCGGGCGCCTGGTGGCATGGTTAAGGAAGCTAATCTTTAAACAATAATTTCTCAGCACAAGAAAGACTACTTTTCTAATTTTTTGGCATTGAAAGTTTGGCAAGTTCGAAATTTCCGGGCACATCTGCCTACATTGCATTTTTTGGCTCTTAATATGGACGTTGCTGCATAAAGTGTAGATTTCGTCATTTAGTTAAAACGGCGAGAAAACAAGGCTTTGAACATTTAACATATGCAATTCAGTTATTAGTTCTATAAGAACAAAAACAAAATATTTTGTAGATAGCATCCATATTTAAGACGACTAAGAAATTAAGCAATCTTATAATACGATTATTTTATTTGGAGCTCCTAGTTGACCGAAAATGGCGTCTTTATATTTTTGTACTTTAGTGTAAGATAGGGCATAGCATTAAGTAATTATGCACCTACCTAAATTGATGTGGCACGCAACCGTTTTTTCACTATGTTATTTATAACTACGTGGGTTTAATGAAAATTCCACAAATTTAGAACGTCATATGAGTAAAAATAAATTATTTTTACTTTACAAAAAAATAATTTGCTTAGGAGATAAGAGGCGTGCTATCCAAATTAATTTTTCGTAGATATCCCCGAGAGGAGAAATATTGCTGCGTCTCCTTTATCATGAAATGACTCTAGAGATATAGTGCATGTGTGCGTGTATATCTCACGCACACATGCGTGATATATCTCACGCACCCATTTATGTACTATCGGAAACAATATGAGCGTGAACGCGCCTCCGCGTGTCGCCACTACCTGAGGCGCCACCCTGCGGCGCCATTGTAATTTTGCGCATGCATGTAAAAATCCTGTCGCTGTTCTCGCTTTGACTGTTAACCCCCGTCTGTCGTCTGCTATGCGCGCGCTGGTGGCCGCTTCGCTCTGTCGTCTGCTATGCGACTCGTATATTTGCGGTCGCAACTCAGACTTAACATGATTCAGGAGTTTCTTGTGTGATAACGTAATGCCCACATTTGATAGTGATAAGTAGCTGGCTTCTTTCATTGTGTCGAGATACAGCTATAACGTGGAAATATATTCAAGACAAAATATTTGCCAGGCTTAGCGTTCAACTACGCGGAGCCTGAAAACGTTTAGTTGAGTGAAAAGTGGCTAGAGTTCCTGACGACGAACGGGTCAACATAGTTGAAGCCATCCCGTGTTTCGAGTTCCCGTTCCGTTCCGGTTTCAGTTTCCGAGTTTCTTGTGTCCAGAAAGGCAACAGTATGAGCACTCTACTCAATATGCCTGTCGAGCTCTCGGCCGATGGCATAACAGAAGTTTTCACGTGTTAGGGCCACATGTTCAAAGAATAAAAGCTGTTGTGTTTCACTGAAGACTTTTGTCCAAATCAACACCATTAAAGCTGTCCAGGGCAAACACAATTCGCTTAGGAAGCGCTTGTGTCCTCCGGAGCACGCAATGTTGTGCGGCAGACGACAACTACGAGCAACTTCCAGCGCACACAGGAGTCGCATTGCAGACGACAGCGCGAGCGGCCGCCAGCGCGCGCATAGCAGACGACAGACGGGGGTTAACAGTCAAAGCGAGAACAGCGCAGGATTTTTACACGCATGCGCAAAACTTCACAACGTCGCCGCATGGCGGCGCCTCGGGTAGCGGCAACACGCGGAGGCGCGTTCACGCTCATATTGTTTCCGATAGTACTCGCCTGTGTTTAGTCCTCTCTATGTTTTATACTTTCTGTTTTCTAGTGTATATTTCCTCTTCCGCTGTATGCGTAAGCTTGTCAAGCAATACCGCACTTATTTTTTTTCTCTGCCTCCCTCTCCAAGTGGAGAAGAACAATGAATTTTTATTTGATTTTGCTATTAGTAGGTGCTGGTCATACTGGGGTCCTTGCTATACGCACAAACGCCGAAAAATGAGTCGCCTGAGAGGGCTTTGCGACGATCTAGAAAACGCGTGACGAAAGTGTGGAAGAGTCCCGTCCGAATCTTTGATGAAGTCGAACCTCGAACATTTAAGGGCACATTTAACTTCCCAGCGTGTGAAGTATTGAGTCTCTCTTATTCAAAACCAAAGTAGTAATGGGCGTCTTCGAATTTCGCCATCCACAATGCGGACAACCATGAGCTTTCGAAATTGCGCTTGAAAAGAAAGATTACTTTGCTCGGCTGATAGGGGAACCTTAACCAAAGCGCGTCTCGTTTATCGAGTTCTTTCGGTTTTGAAGGCTGGACGAGTGATGTATTAGCGAGCTTAAAAAGCAGAAGACCTGAAGGGATGAGCAAGAGATGCGTCGTTTGGCTTGCTTGTTTAAAGTATTTAGGGAGCATTCGTCAAGTTTTGCAATCACGCGTTTCTTGCAAATAAATGTGATGTCGCTTAGTCCAGAGGAGGCAAAAAATTACCCAACACGTACGTACGGCAACACCACGCGCCTTTGCGGATGCAGGCAGCGGAATATATTTTTTAGCTCAATGCCTTCCTTTCTGCTTCACTGATTGCTATTCTTAACCGTAAGAAAAACAAGCTTCGCTCTTTTTTATTTTTTGAACGATGAATACTTGGGATTTAGTGTACTAACAAAAGAAGAAAAAAACTTTAGTTCGTTCCGGCAGCCTCCAATGTTCATCATGAATCCAACGAGCAAAGCTTGCATCATTCCCTTTGCTTAGTGTTTTATACCTAGTCTCGTGAGTTCTACCGAAAAATTGCCGATCTATTCCGAGGTTCTTTCGCTATTTAGGAGCTCGCGCGTTGCATCTTCTTTTCTCGCCTTGTGCACTGCTCGTTAATGTTATTCTGACTTTTTAATGCGAATATTAATGCGAATAGCATTCTTTGGCTACTTCACGCACTTTTCGTCTATGTATCTATCTATCTATCTATCTGGCTATCTAACCTCTTACGCCGCGGGTCGATAAATAAATAAAAAAATGAAAGCCGTTTACAACTCCCTGTAACGCCGAACTAGAGCGCAGCTCTTGAGGAGGAGGAGGGAAGGGTACTGAGGGGAGGGTAAACTCCTCCTCTCTCCTCCTCAACACCTCATCCTACCAAATACCCCTCCGCCCATCCTCATCCTCCCTCCTCCCCTTCGTCCTCCCCTTCCTCCTCCCCTTCCTTCTCCCCTCCCCTCCTCCTTTCTCCTCCCCTCCTCCTCCTTCCTCCCCCTCTTCCTCCTTCACCTCCTCCTTCCTCCTACCCTTCCTTCTCCCTCCCCTCCTCCTTCCTCCTCCCCTTCCTCCCCCTCCTCCTCCCTCCTCCTCCTCCTCCTCCTCCTCCTCTTCCTCCTCCACCTCCCCTCCTCCTTACTTCTTCCCCCTCCCCCTCCTCCTTCCTTCTCCCCCTCCTCCTCTCCTCTCCTCCTCCTTCCGCGCGGTGCATTATGGGATATTTCCCATGATGCACCGCGCGGTCACGCCGACGCCGACGGCGACGGCGACGGCGACGGCGACGCCGCTCAAGCCGGAAACAGGCGCCTAAGAGCTGCGCTCTAAAAGACCGGCGCCGGCTGGGATTCGAACCGTTGACCCTTTGATCAGCAGGCAGACGCGCTAACCACAGAGCTATGAAGGCAGTCATTCAACGCACTCTAAACGGTTGTTTATATCTTTACCATAGGACGCGCTTTACAGCGCTGTCACAGCTACCGGTGCGCGCGCGTTCCATGCACGAGGGCTCATTCCGCTCTCGTGAGGCTGAGCACGGCCACTAGCTCACCCTCTCCCGCGCTCGGGAGAGGGTGATGTAGCGGCCGTGCTCAGCCTCACGAGAGCGGAATGAGCCCTCGTGCATGGAACGCGCGCGCACCGGTAGCTGTGACAGCGCTGTAAAGCGCGTCCTATGGTAAAGATATAAACAACCGTTTAGAGTACCGTTGGTTGAGACTAGCTGAGACGCCAGAAAGTCTGGTCGGTACCATTTTGAGTGTTTGTGCGTATGGCGCGTGCTTTGCTCGCCTTCCTAAGTGACACAAACGCACGTGCTGGGCTGCGGAGATCGTGCGCAGGGCTGTGAAAGTGTCAACGAATTTAGAATCGCCTCAAGAGTGGGCTGGCGTATCTAGAATGTGCCGGCCACCTGACGAACGCGCATAACTCCGCACCGTTTGATGCTATTCGCATTAACGTAGATAATCATTCCCAAAGGATGGGTTCTGCTGATTTTTATCATTCCTCTCTTTCTCCAGAGCGCTGAAGCAATCGCAGAAATATACACTGATGCGAAGAGGGTGATTTGCCAATAAAAGTTTCTGAAGGCGCTAATATATATTCACGCCACGGCGTGTTCTGCACTGGCGGTTGAACCGCGTTCACGCGGTTGCTTAGTGATCCAACACAATTACTACGCGCGTTTGATGATAACGAGCAGATCAGCGTCTCTGTAGCTATTTGAAACGCCAGTGTTAATGACCCCTAAAGTGACGGAGTAATAAGCGTCGCACTTAAGGAGCAAACTTCAAAATAAGAACGAAATAGTGGCAGATCGTTCAAGGTATGCATATAATACATATAACTATGATTTTGTTCAAACAAAATCTTTAAAAAAATCAGTGTATGTCAGCGATTTCATCTCAAATCGTGCAAGAAAAATGAGTCGCGTCTGAAAATGTTGAGGAAAAGCACTTAACACTGCTTATGTGTAGGAGATGCGAAAGCATTCCCTACACGTAAGCGCATTGTCATAAGCAGCGCGCCACGTCTTTCTAGAAGCACGCGGAACTCCGGCGGTGACATCAAGCTCCCCCACTGAGCGGCGCACCTTGCCGGCCCCACGGCTTCCGTGACTATGTATTTGCGTTCTACCGCTTTTCTTTGTTTGTTTTCATTTTTTAGGCGCGTTTGCTTTGACCTTGAGTGCCCCACCTACTTTCGTGACGAAGCGTCTGCATTGCTGTGCTTTTGGCCAATGAGAATGTTACTGCCGTTTCGATGTTACAGACGGTTTCAGACATCGCCGGCTTCGCCTCATGGGGCAGTTACTGAAATTTCGTGGAAGTAAAATATATACGAATATTAAATTATTCTCTAAAGCTAAACTGAAAACGGTTTTTGCGTCATATTTTTTGTTTCCGAGTTTTCTACTTCTAAAGGTTAAATACGGATTTTGGGATTTGGTGGGTGGTCACAGGTCGCGTATTTGGGAACGTTTCCGGGCTCACATGTGTTTTTGCAAAAAAAAGAAACTTCTTTACGTGGATAGTTAATCCACACTAACAGTCGAACGTAGTCGTAATAGTGTATTGTTGTTTTCATTTATTCTCGTAAAATATCCAGAACCTATCCTCCTTGACGATAATTTACCCGGTTTGGATGATGATAACTTTTTGTAACAATCAATGTGATGACAAATTATAGGTCAAATTCAAGCTTTAACAAATACCTATTCAACAAGCACAATTTTGTTATAATAAAATTAGGATTTTTTCGGTGAAAAAACATCACTGAATACAAAAGAAAACTCTAGAAATAAAAATGTTTGAGATCAAAAATCTTAAAAAAGTTTATTTTTAGATATTTTCGTTTTTTTCGAATGAAGAACCCTTGGTATGGCCTAAGGCATCCAATAAAATCTGATGCGATATACGGTTTCGTCACATAGACCCGAGCATTTAAAATGAACGTCGGTAAAATTAAGATGTAAAATACTAAAATGTAGAAAAAAAAGAACGGGAAAGAATATTGCATCTTCTGGCTTCTCGCATTCCCAGAAAGGAACTCAATAATTATTCCTAATAATTATCAAGAAGATTATATAAGCGCGCAGCGCACTTTTCCGAATTCGCGAAAACAAATAGAGTACATACGTAAGCTATTCGGTCATCTTTACATATTCATTAAAAAATAGAGAATCATAACCCAACTTTCTTAAAACATTTTTCTTTGATTTTGTCATTGTTTGAAGGCTGTCATTCACACCACCACCAATTCCTTCGAAACGAAAGTTGCTTATGGAGAGGGGGAAGGGGAAAGGCTGACAGAATTGGGGCAAGCACCTCGAAGAAGATCGCATAAATCCGTCCAGGGAAGACGTAAGAGATGCTAGGGATTCAACCATTTGGAAGAGCGCCAAGTGCCGCTCCGAACTCCTGGAAGTCGTTGGCCTCTTTTTCGGAAAACGGATTTATTTTACTGCCCCAGGCGTATCATCCAAATTTTATCTTGCATCACTTTTTTTGTGTATCCGAATGAGCTGTCGAGTACGGGAACAGACAGACAAACAGGTTCCCCAAGGTTCTGTTGCTACATGGGTGTCGGAACGATTTGTAAACACGTTTCCGAAAGACGTAAATGTTTTTATCTTAGAAACAGCACACAATGGTTTATTCTTTTCTTTACATTGGGAATATTGTTAGAACATCTATAACTCCTAAATACCTATAAAATAATCCGAAATACTTTTTTTTTCTGTTTGCTCTACGCAGATGAAGGGCAATTGCTTGCTCAGCTGTATCGATGCTCGAAATGTATGCTTTACATTTAAAAAAAAAGTATGTTGGGAGATAATTGCTGTAGTTTTTGTGAGCTGATTTTGAATAGAGCAAGGAACATGGGCATGAGTAAGTTTTAACCGCCCTTATGTCAGCAAAAACGCACAACAATAGCTCCAGGTCGTTCGGTCCACTTAACGCGTGCTGTGATTTGTCAAGCGCTTGGGCGACAGCACTGGTCTAGGAGCCTTTTGCTACTTATCCTGAAGAGATTTCACTATAAATTGCAACATATTGTTTTTATTATCATTCAGGAAGGGTCATCAAATGTACATGTGATTTTCGACAGAAGTGAAGTTAAACTTTAACTTTGTTTTACTGATCTGTGATTGCAAATTGCTTGTGGGGAACGATGTGCCTATTCACTAATGGATAACTAAAAATAATGGTCCTCTATCTTCATGATTCGGGAACACGTTTTACATCTCTACACCTCTTGTTTGTAAATTGTATTGTCACATTTGGCATCGTATTGGATTTTATCTGCTGCCTTTCCCCACAAACACACACATACACCTTTGGTCAGAATTGCTTGCAATTATCGAGATATAAAAATGTTCACTGGAGGTCTTTCGCACCTCCATTAAACACCACAAACAATTTTTTTTTATTATGTTCTTAGCCCGAGACTGGCGCAGGAAAAGAGGAAAGTGTCAAAGTAAAGAAAAATGAACAGTCGAGAAGAAAATGGTTAACACCCACCAGCTCGCTTGCGACTCAGTGCATTATAATATTTTTCACCTTTTTGTTTTTCGCGCGTAAGATGTTAAGCAGTTTCACGTATCTTGAGCTTCGTCTTAGTGCATGTATAATTCTATCTTTAAAATGAAGCTTAACGCGCTAAAACTTCTATCTAAAACAAACAAAAAAAGACTATCAAGGCGAACATGCAAAAAGAATAGCACTTGGGCCTACGGATGCTGCGACTGCTGCAAAACGTACGCATGGAATGTTGTCAAGGTGTAAAATACATATCTCTCACCAAGGTTCACGCGATGCGTCATATTACATGTTTTTCCTTCAATCTGGCGCGCAATAGAATCCGTTTCTGCAGCGCAAAAAAAAAAAAAAAACCACAAAATTCTGTTTTTTTCTTTTTTCCATGATGCTGCTCGTCCCACGGCTCGCCGCTACAGGGCCGGAGATACACCTCCCAAGAGTAGCAAGGCTGTAGTCCTAGACTTTTTGACATGACGCGGGACACAACTTGGGCACAAGAGCTGCATAAGCTTTTGGCTGGCAACCGTGATCAATGAGTGGAAGACGAGTCACGGCGGAACGCCGACGAAGTACTCGTGTTTAATATTTTGACCCACACTGCCATCCTTTACGAGAAGTAGAAATTCCAGCGCCTCGGTCTTGCTTACTAGTATATGGGTGGTTGGGCGGAGAGAAGGTGCGAATTGTCACTGCTTGAAATTCTAATTACGAAACCACTTCCGATGCTAAACTGCAGGGCGCCTTAGGGACTATCGTAGTTTTTCGAATTCGTTAACCACTTCAGCTTTCGTTCATTAACTTCTAGGTCAATCGGTACGTTAGCGATTTCTTTCCTTTTGATTATAAATATTTGTCTCAATTGTTCAAGTTATTTTTTCACACATATATTATTTCGGGAAACCAATATGTGTCCTTAATATTTTAATGTTAGTAATTCATAAAAATAACAATTTTGTTTTCGCGGTGGCTAATATATGTTGAAATTATTTTATTAACTTATGAGCAAAGGTGCTCGACAAGAATAAATGATTTCAGCATTTAATAGAGAAATTATGAAGTAACTGATCACTTGACAGTACCTTTAAATCACGAGCGAAATATATGATTCAGGGTAAAATGGCAAAGCTTACTGCGTTACATTGGCATTTTACAACGTGAGTGATCACTTTAGGCGATCCTGCTTATAATTTATTCCAGAATCTTATGTAAGCCGCTTTAAGTCTCTCTAGTCGTTTTCTTTTTGAACCAACGTTAAAAAGGGTGTTTCGAATTTTCTTCGTATTTTAGTAATAAGGGTATCTGACCGATGATTGATGAGGTATCCGACCGATGCGCAACATTTTATTTAAAATTATGAAAAAAAATAAACGACGTTTACAACTCCCTGAAATTCCGAATCAGAACCCAGCTCCTGAGCTGGAGGGGAGGGTACGGAAAGAAGGGTATGCCCCTCCTCCTCCGTACTCTCTCCTGCTTCCCTCCTCCTTCTCCCTCGTCCTCTCCTCCTCCCTCTCCCCCTCCTCCATCCTCCTCCTCTCTCCTCCTCGCCTCCCCCTCCCTGCCTCCCCCGCGTGACATCGCTCATGACTCCCGTGACGTCACTCAAGAAAACCTCTTGGAGTGAAGGTCGTGACCTTCGTCATGACCTTTACGAGTGACCGTGACGTCACTCGTGACGTCCCGTGTGATGTCGTTATGGGAAATGTCCCATGATACAACGCGTGGGTCACAAGTAAGACACGCGCGTTGCATCATGGGACGTATCCCATAATGCAACGCGCGGGATTCTTATGACGTCAGTCTTTACCCTCATGACATCAATCGTGACGTCACGTGTTACGTCATTATAAGAAACATCCCAGAATGCAACGCGTCGGTCACGAGTGAGACCCGCGTGTTGCATTATGGGACGTTTCCCATAATGCACCGCGCGGTTACGCCCATGGCGACGGCGACGGCGTCGCCGACCCGCTCAAGCCGGAAAGGGGCGCCTAAGAGCTGCGCTCTTAAAAAGTATATTTTCTCGATTTGTTTCACTTGGAACGGGCTCCCATTAAAAGTCATCGTACTTTCAAGATTAGCCTTACGTTTACGACAGCTTTTTTTTTTATCAGAATATTGCATCCACTATTTTATGGACGTTCCTAACCGTGATTTTCGATAGAGACAATATCTAAACAAAGTAAGTAATAACGCTTTCTCATCTTAAAGCAAGCTATAAAAGCGAGGGTATACAGTCTCTGTTATGTTCCGCATTACAATGAGCCGGCTGCAGGCTTCGTCCTGTTCACTTCTAGATTGTGCTATACGCATGGCAGCACATGCAGACACGGATTCGGCACGCTACGATCCAGATCAGCCGCCATGGCTGAACCGTAAGTAATCTTCAGTGTTATTCGTTAGGTCATCGGCTCCTGCGTATCCACGACATAACAGCATCGATATAAACATATAATCAATTTTCGTCCTTTCAATAGTTTAAAAACCAAAATGTACCAAAAACAAGGTTTGGTAAAACTATTACCTTAAAAGTGTTCAGCAATATAACTACAGGCATAAATACGAAAGACTGCTAAAATCGAGTTCTTGGTTGGCATTAAAAAGTATCGTGATACCTATTAAGTGTATAAAATTTGGTGACAAAACTTTCCCAAATAAAAAAACAATATACAATTCTTGTAAGCAGAAATAATAATCCTTAAGCGTGTAGCTGTTAAACATAATACAGATGTTATCATGCTTTCTAGAACTGGTTGGGTCCACCCACTAGTGTATGCGAAAACAACAACAACCTTACTTACATTACTGGTTTACATTACATTTCCTCAACAGGTTATTACCATGATGCAGCTTTAAATTTTATGTTGATGCTTTTCAGATTGATGGTCTTCCCTTCGGAAGTGATATTTTGCTTATAGCATATATTTATTTATTTATTTTATTTATTTACAAAGAATATAAAGCCTTGTAAGAAGCACCATAGGACCGGATCGAAGTGGCGATGAGGGCGAGTTGGTTAATGACCTTAAGAAGTTAAGAGAATGACTTAAGAGGACAGCAAGTGTAAAGCACAGGACGAGCGCTGACTATCAACTGAAGTTTTGTTAAAAACGGCTCAAACAAGAAAAAATACCTCAAAGCCAACCAACGCCGTGACAACGAATGGCGTGCCGCTCACCAGGCATCTATGAAATCTATCCCTTTTTGTGTAGATAAATTGAAGCCTGGCTGACACACAATCTACGAACTTGTCGGCACGTTTAACCGTGCATCACCGCTTCTTACTGTTTTCCTGATTCGCCTGGTTTACTCGCGGGCAAAGTTGTGCAAACTTGCGAGGCGCCGAGAACATCATTGGCACATTAAACCGGTTAGCTGCTTTTTTATTTATGTGAAGATGTTGCAAATGAAAAATGTAGAAGACGAACGGGATCGAGAGCGCGAATCTTTGTGAAAGAGATGAAGCCGAACAGTAAAAGAGTAAGGTCATCCTGACCGAATGGACTATCTTTCTGCCTCTGTTTTTATGAGTTCTGTAACATTTGGTGCCGAAACCCGGGACGCTTCTGCATCACAAGGCTGTCAGCTACACACCAAAGAAAGACCAAGCCTACAGCTTCGACGGACTTCGACGAATTATAGGCAGAAGCAGACCACTGGGCAAATAAAAGAAACGGAACATTGGAGGGACACTACACTGCATAGTAACTAGTGATTGGCAATGTTGTGTACTAGTGTACTTTGTGTACTGAAGTGTATCATGAGACTGCGTGGCGCGCGAGCATAGGGCAACGTACCTGCGCGTGACAAGCGCGAGCCACGGCCACTTCTATGCCGAGCCTTCTCGAATAGGACCATGTTGTACATATCTGAGTTAGTAAAGCGGGGCGCATCGCGCTAAGTCTACCAAGGTGTTCTGTCTCGCTCGGTACTTAACAGAGAGGCTGAAGGCTAGCCGCTCGGCTCGACGGGCACAGAACACCAGGATTATACACGACGGACATCGAGTTCTATAGGATCCCAGCCCGGACATTGCTAAAGTCCGTTCGATCAAGGAAAGGCTCACTACCAACAACGTGGAGCTTCTGCAAATTGACGGTGAGCTAGAGCCACTCATTCCGTTAGAGCAGTTGGAACAAGAGTGTGTCGCTACTGCTGAATGTTAAGACAATGCAGTCATGATACTCAGCGAACTGCAAAGCAAAATTGAAGCCCTGGAACCTCGGAGAATAGAAAATTCAGTGGCGAATATGGAAGTGCAGGCCGTCAATCAAGACAACTCAGCCAGTCGAGGACCAAAGCTCCCAAAGCTTGAACTGTCCACTTTTGAGGAGAGCTAAGCAACTGGCTAGCATTCTGGGAGCAGTTTGATGGTGCAATTCACAAGAATTCAACATTGGCCTCCACAGATAAGTTTCACTACATTCGTCGGTGTCTTACTGGAGATGCGGCAGCAACAATAGCTGGCCTACCAACGACGGAAACATGGTATGCTGAAGCAATCACCATTTTACGGCAGCGGTTTTGAGACCAGAGACAAATAGAAAGACAGCATCTGAATGCCCTTAGGACTCTACCGCAAGTTGCGTCGGCCGGCGATGTTAAAGGCCTGAGAAACCTATATGACACCACCCAGCGCAACATTCGATGCCTCAACTCTCTGAAGGTACCCACATCAAGTTTCTCAGCCATGCTATGTGACATCCTTGTGAGGGCGTTACCCGACGAGATTACAGTTGATTATCACAGACAACTCAGCAACATGACTCTCGGTAACTCTTTTTGCTCTAGACCAAGAGAAGGGTCCTACAGCTTTAAATTCAAGGTCACCAACTATTCCGTCGGTTTCAGTTTCAGAGTTGAATGGAATGCTCTGCTTTTGCGCGTGGAAGTGGGAAGCCGAGAAAGAAGCGGGCTCGAGTACCCAATAACCAAGAATGAGACAGAGATGAAATTGCTTCCGTCTGCATCCGCTTTGTACAGCACCACCAATGCAAAGGCGGGTGAGTGCTACTTTTGTCATTCCAAGAAGCACGACAAACCAGATCGTGATGCCTTCAGATTTTTTTTTTGGTTTGCGGAAGAGCCAAGTTTCCCTTTGAAGGAGAAAACATACAAGAATGGAGGATGACCAGAGTACCTTTCGGACCTACATCAAGTCCATTCATGCTCACGGCCACTATCCACCACTACTTGAAGCTGGTCTGCGAGCAACAGCCAGTGTTAGCAGACAAACTAAGAGCCGCATTCTATGTCGATGACCTACTTCTTGGAGCTGAGAGTGTTGAGGAGGCTTGTGAGACTTTACAAAACGTCTATTGACGTTATGAAAAACGCTGGAATGACCTTGAGGAAATGGACAGCTAACAACGAAGAATTACAGCTGCGATTCCACAATGATGAACCTGAAATATATCCGAAGGAAAGAGTCTCACACCTTCGCAAATCACCAAAGTACTTGGAATGATCTGGTACAAGCAAGACGATTGTTTTATGTCCAAGGTAGAGTGTTTTTCGATGATGCTGAGCAATTTTTTATTTGAAACCATGCCCTTAAACATAATATTAAAAAAGTTAATTACGCAACAATAATTAACAATCAAATTATCCCGGACTTTAATAATTTTCCTAAATAGGCCCTTGGCCCAGGACTCAAACGACAGCAACCTTTTTTCGTTGCGACGCGTAGTTTTCGCAATATCGAATTTGTCCATCTTTCATGAAACACCCTGTATATATACCATAACTCACCTGCACAGACCGAGTTAGTGTGTATTTCACGGATTTTGTTTTAATAAATCATTTCGAAATTAATACAAACAACCAGCATAGTGCATTTTGGACTAGGTTTTTCGATGACACAGCAAAATGAGAAAACATCGAAACACGTGCCGTTTCGAAATGTTCTTCTTTTAATCCGAAAAATAGAAAAATAGAGAACTTAATGTTACATTTGACAGTGACTGCAAAACTGCTTTAGTTTTTGAAGCAAGCAGAAGATGGGACGCCATAGGCGTAGCGACAGTCATTGAATTTATTTACGCTCAGTGCGAAGATGATGCATTAGCTACTACCTAGAGTAAAGGTATGAAGTGAAATTAAAACGTATTATTTTAGAAAAACATCAACTTTCGGAATCAAAAAATCTATGTAATTTACTTGTCTTTCAACCTTCATTCTCAACATAAAACTAATGTTCCCCCGCAAACATAAACGATTCGATGTTGTGAGCGAGAGTTCGCCAGTTCCAATAAGTGAACAAACAAATAATACTGTAGAATGACTCCGTCACACCTCTGTCTCCTTGTAGTGCATTGGGCCAATTCCTTCTAAATTCTCTAGGTTCTAGCAGCTGATATTCCTGAAAACTTGGAAGCTCATTTAAAAATCTTGATAGGCTGTTGTTTCATCTGTAAAAGTTGGAAACACGTGGAACTCGTTGAACTTCGAAAGTACCTGATATGGGAGTGGATAGTTTTGTTCTCTCTCTCTCTCTCTCTCTCTTTCTCTTTCCCTTCTTATATATATACAGTATATATGTCTTTTTTCACTTCTTCTAAGTGTGATGTTTGATTTCGAAAAGTTGGTATTTCTAACGCGTGCGCATGATACAATGAACAGTCGAGTTATACAAGAATTTCAATGCCTATCCCAGTATTATTTTCTACTGGTAAACAGTGCGTTAACCGAGCGGTTTTCTCACTTTGAGTCAGGTGCAACACCACTCATTGTGTACGAGCTTTTAGTAGACTTTTTTCCAGTAACGAGCGCCGTCTGCGGAGTTGCTTTGGAACTACGAATCAAGGGCGCTCCAACTTCCCTCCGTCCGTAAGAATACATTTGCATCGTGCCGTTTTATTTATCTTCGTTGCCTTTTATGCCCCAAACTAGCGCATACTCGAACATGACTGGCCAAACAAGAAAAAATACGCGAAAATATGGGTGCTGAATATGGTGATCGACCGGAACTTTGCCCTGCGAAAATGGCGACAGCGGGATGGAAGGTCAAGGGACGGGGTGTACGTTTGCGCAGAAGCTTGCTGAAAAACGTTCTACTGAGTTCAGTCTGATTCTGATAACTTTTCACGGAAGCTTAGCAGTGAAATCCTTTACACCGCCGAGGGTGCGCGTCAAGAAAAAAAAATAAACGATTCCGTGTAGAACATGACAATACCATTCTTTTGTTCATCGATTTTGATTATAAGCTTAATGAGATTTTCAACTTTGTTGAACGAGGGTGGTCGAGGAGATTCTGTCCGAATATCGGAGTTCACGGGAAATCTAGCCTCGGGTCTTCGAAAACATTAAAGCTTAGATTGGAATAATTCATGGAAATTCTAAAGTTTCAACCGGCAAAATTACAACCTTCTCCAGTGCCTTCGTTATGAAGACACTTTGTGATGACTGGGGAAATTAACTTAGCTGCCTTCCTTTGGAGCGTGGATTTTTCTGGCTCGATCCATCTCGAGCGAAATATTCTGAACATGAAGAGGCTGGACGGATGAACCTTCTCGCATCACCTATTTTTATTTAAAAAAAATAAAACAACGCGCAGTGCCGGGAATCGAACCCGAGCTACCTGAGCTTGAGGCGAACGCGCTTCCGACTCCGCTACGCAAGCGTGCGGGCAGTACCATAATATTGGTCCTATCTTGGAAAATAATGTAAACAATATTGGCCAAAATGGGAAAATGCAACGCGGCTCTAGAACATGGGTTCGGGGCTAGCATACCAGTCGTGTGCTCCAGTTCAATTAGAATTTGCTTGTGTCCAGTTTCATCAATGGCCGACTTTCACAACACTGCTTAGCAAGCAATATTTGTGATGAGTCCTAAGGTACAAGGCTGAAAATATGTCAACAAAACGTCAAAATACGGTATTTAACTTTTTTTATTTTTTGTGGCATAAATTATAGCAGTAACGTTGTGTTTAAACAATTAAAGACTATTGTGAAATTTTTGTTTTCATTTATAAAAACCAACGAAACTGGGTAATAATATTAAATAACAGAAAATCAGCATTTCACCTTGCTCCACTTAAACTTTTTGTAGATAAAAATAAATATGTCTATATATTTTATTTTTCAGGGAGCTGTTTATTACGGAAGCGGGGCTATAACATACACTTTTTAAGCAAATCGAAATAGCCCTCTAGACACGCGCGTTCAATTTCGACTGAAACCACCCAGCAAAAAACACCGCAACCTATACTTCGTTTCAGGCTAAGTCCAGACGCAGTCGAAACTAAGAGCCAAAGGGATCAATCAAGCAGCGTCTAAAGCGCTGTCCTTAGGCTTTTTTTCTCGCTTACATTCTCAGAAAAAAAGGGTATATTCTTACACCCCTTGTCCCATATACGACACCCCCAAAACATGAGTTCGACGTGCAGCGCGCTGATGTCGAGCCGACGGTACAAGCTTTCACCAGTGGCTTGATAGCCGAGTGGTACAACTTATCAAAATAGCTAGTGTATACGGCTTACTGACCAGATAAAACAAGTAATCGAGGTTTTCTTGTCCCCGGTGCAAACCCTCAGTGTTTTTTTTTCTTCTGTATTCTTTGATACGTACTTTAGCTGTTTAATAAGGTATATATCACCGTTCTCAAGCCCCTCGTAAAAGTTGGGGCCGTCTGTTCGACGTCGGTGCACTGTATGTCGAAGTGAAGTTTTGGGGTGTCGTATATGGGACAAGGGGTGTAAGAATATACCCTTTTTTCTGAGAGTGTATGATTGGTTCAACGATGATAGAATGCGTACAAAAACATGACGAAATCCATGATGGTGTGTTTCTGAGGATGTATGATTTGTCCCATTAGCTCGTAGCGTCAGCTGCGTGTGAGCATAAGGTGAAACGATTTATAGTTGCATTCTACAACTAACGAGAGGCGATAAAACCCTTCTTGTGCTAAGTAAAACTGCTTAAGCCTGGGATTATTGGAGTGAACGAAAGACTCCCACACGTCTACTTTCTGGCGTGGGAAGACAAGGAACCTTTGTCAAAAAATAATGATTGCTCGCAATGCAACTCGAGGTTATTAAGAAAAAGCGCTTCACCGCTTACCCCTTCAAAATAGCAGAAAGTGGAAAAAAAAAGAAACGTAGACGATCACGAATGGGGCTGAAGGGTCAGTTAAGCTAAAATAAACCTTTTCTAGAAGCCTTGGAGATGGCAGATATTTCCACTTTTAAGCTGCTTTTGCCTAAGGGTGTGCCTGAAAGGAGTCAAGACAAGGATTTTTCGCATGCAAGACTATCACGCCCCCATAAGTCCAGATAACAAGCGGCTTCGACATTTGTATCGGTGCTGACTAGTACTGAACCCTGGTGTCTTTTTAAGTTTAGAAAAACTGCAGTGTTGACTGTTTTCAGTCTAGACCGTCTTTGGGAAGCTACTTCAAGAAGCAAATCCCGATACCAGTACCACTGCCTAATGCTCGACTGCTGGAGTAGTTAGAGCCAGCATGAGGAATAACGCGTTTCACTTTTCCGCTGACATTCGGTCGTTCTGAAAGCCAGAGTGCTTGGGCGTTATAAAAACCTAACTTTCCACAAAATGAAAAAAAAACAAGGAAATTCCAAGAGCATTCACATCGCTCATAAAGCTTGTTAGCTCACAATATAAAGTTCACTGTAAAAAATCCCATCAAAGTACTACAAATTTACAGCGACTTTTTAGATGCCGGTACAATTACCGGTGTCTCGGTCACACCACTGACTAGGTATTACGAGCATGACAGTAATGAGGCCTTACGGTTGGCCCCATATCTTGACATGTAGAAGCATGGTAGAAAGCCGTAACTCTCTGTCAGTGCGCTGCGCGTGATGCACGACGCTGAAATTGTTCAAGCATCAAAAATTAGCTGGCGAGTTTTCCGTAACTTACGATGATAGAAAACAATAACTCTCAATCACCGAGCTGCACGTGATGCGCGAAAACGGAAATCGTTCCGACATCAAAAATTAGCTGGAGCGTTCTCCACACCTAGTAGCGACGGCCAGAACCTGTTGAGCTGCTGGCTGCAGTGACTTCACAAAACGGATTTCTTAGTGAACATTAAGTTTAGCATTTTACTGTGGGTGGTACCTATGCCGGTAAAAAAATTAAAATATAGCGCCCATGGAATGTGATTAGGGTGTGGGCCCAAGTTTATTTCAGGGGTGAATGTTTACCGCGGTTCCCAGTGATTAACAGGTGCTTGAACTCTGTGTTATAAATTTCTAGCAAGTACACACAAGATGCAGTAGCACGTAAAACTTGTTTATATCTTTATTCTTAAGAAATAACTAGTGGGCCACTTCCAGATTTCATGTGGAAGGCCATCTCTAACTTCCAGACAAATCAAGTTCATATCTAGAACAAAAAACCTGGAAAAACATTGTGGAATGTGATTAGATCCACAACAGAATGCGATGGCGGAATAAACCTTTTGATTTCTGCAAACTACAAGCTTCACGTAAGCGTTGTGCAGGAGCAACAGCTTAACTCTGGCGGGCACTGGACAGTGAAACAGACTCGTGACTTATCCTACTAAATTAGTTTTGCAAGTGAAGTCCGAAAAATTTCTTTGAAGATTGAATTGCCGCGTTCAATAAGTTTCTTCAAGCCTGCTGTAACAAGTTAGTTTCAAAAGTTACCGCGAACTGCGCTTCCCAGAGATAAACAGGTGCTTAAACTCCCTGTGTTTTTTTCTAACTTTTAAGCAAGTGCACGCAAGACGCAGTACTAAGTAAAGAATGTTCATACCCATATTCTTCGGAAATAATTAGTGGGCCACGTCCAGTTTTCATGTGGAAAGCAATCCCTGTAGATTCCAGATAATCAAGTCCAGGCGAGGAACTTGAAAACCTGGAAAACAAAAAAAGAACTATTATTAAGTGCCCCAGATTTTGAGTTTCAACTGCGTATAATAAATTAGTAGCATAAACGATTACTATGATGATACAAAAAAGCATACAGGGAAAATTCATCTCTTTCGAATTCCAGGGGCAACGTTAATAAAACCCAACCTTCTCCCATGGAGCCTGTTCTGAAGAAGGGGGGGGGACAGCAATGAGGATAAAAGCGAAGAGGAATAGACCATTTGCTGTATTACCCAAGCATCAAGGAGAATGCAGGGATTGGTGTTCCACGCGCCACATGCGCACGCCTTCCCCGTATAAAATATTCGAAGTGAATAACCAAAATAAAGCGTTAACGAACGCGCGTGCAAGATACAATTTGTTTTAGGTTTTTGCTTTGGAAAATTTACTACTGCTGAGGCCAACACGTGCGGCGCGTGGAACACAAATCCCTGCATTCTCCTTGATGCTTGGCTAATATAGCAATATGTCTATTGGGGAATCTGTGGATGAAGGGAAAGAATGAAAGGAAGTGAATTCAAGGCATGGATATTTTGCTGACAAGGCTTTGTTGCAACTGCATACTGTTGCGATATTTATACAAAAAGCTTGGATGCCACATGAAACAACTCCAACATGGCTGCTGGTTTTTCCTGCTCCGACTCACTTATTTACTATGGTCCTAAAGTATTACAAGGAGAAATCCAGTTTCCTTTGTAAGCGAAAACCAAAAAACAAATTTCAAAATTTCACATTCTGATATTTTTTATTTCCTGAAAGGCCTTGTATGTGGTCATCGCAGTCAACACACCAGAATGAAATGTCCTCTTTTTTCCCGTCCTGGCGGGTTCCCTCAGCGGGGTTGATACCAATTAGCTGCATGTAATGACAGAATGACGAGGTAAGTAGACTCAAATGTATAGCGGTCATCTGTTTCACTAGTACAGAGGCATCCAAGCTGGCTAAGGTAGTGCACTAAGTTACCATCTTGTGACAAAATGTGCCGCATCGGTCATGTGGTCTTCAGTAAAACTGCTGTTATGCCTCGTTAGATTCTGCAGCGAGTTAGTGCTTAAATATTTGTCGCACATACCTGCATCCTGTAATTATTCAAATGCTTCGATGCTAATTGAGAGGTATGTCCAACTATTTTGACTGAAGAACAACATTAACCAGAAATATTCTATGCAAAACAAAAATGTGGCAGAGCTTTCTATGTTTCTGAACTTTTATGTTAGTATAACTACAAATTATTAAATACCAAAGCGTTAATAAAATCAACCTTTCTGTGAGGGTTGGATCCGAGAATCGAATTTCTAATATTCCCTGAACAAAATATTCAATCTATCTCGCAAAGGACGCGTTGATGCCACAGACATCGTCATCATCATCATCATTATCATTTGGTAAGCCTTGAGGGCCCTTACGGGCATTACACAAAAGGTTACGGGGAACACATTGTTAGATGAAGGCATTTCAACGAGAGACCTGTTTTGCCCTCCCCATTCTAGTGCACAAAACGATGAGCTTCTAAATGTGTGAGACATATCTCGTTTCCACCGTTTTACTGGGATCTAGCAGACACAGTATAATTCAATAAGTTATATTTTCAAGAGCAAATTAAGTAGTAAATGTTGTGATGCCGCATCTGCGCTTTTGAGAACCTCCGAATCTCAATATACTCCAAGAGACACAACCCACAACGTGACTACAACGAGATCATTATAATTTGTTGCAATACACTTGATATATTGATAATAATGCTAAAATAAAGGCATATACCAGGGGTCTCAAACACGCGGCACGCGACTCGCTGGGACGCGGCCCGCAGGCAACCGGCTACGAGTCTCGGTTCCCATGTCTCGAGCGCTTGAAATGACATGCGCCATAGTGATCTCACCTCGTCGGTTAATTTTCGCTCAAAAAGTAGCTCTGCTCTTTTAACGTATTCACAAAGTTTATAGATATTTATGTTCATTTGCGCTTTGTTTTGATTTATAGTTCGCTTCCCCGGTTTTTGTAACGTAGAACAATTCCGCTACTGGGCTGCAAGCTCAAGCTATTCATTGAAGGATGCGCCCCCCCCCCCCGTTTTACGTTGGCCTTCGGCCTCCTGTGTGGGAGATCTGGCCCCCACACTAAAATAAGTTTGAGACCACTGGCATATACTATAAGCAAACTGTGCATGTAAGTTCTGTTTTCACGCAACAGGGTCTTCTGTGTGATGCTAGGCTTAATGAATGTATCGATGTTTGTGGGCAACCTGGAAATCCAAAGCGTTGGCCCACGTAGCCCGTCTGTCAGGCCGTCAGTGGTCATTTCCACCGCGAGAAGGCCCAGGAAATTCGGCCACGCAAGCGGCGCACCGCCGCTGATGGAAGGCCGTCGCTGCGTATGCCCGGCGGGTCTTGGGATCGCAGCGTGGGCGATGACAGTGGATAAACGACTCCGTGCTCTTGATCCTGTGCGTCCTGTCATTCTCCGAGACTTGTAGCAGCAAGAGAATTACCACAAGTTGAAAGCCAATTAAGGGTAAAAACACAGGCAAGCTGGCGAATGACTTTCATTAGAAACCCGAAATAAGCAACAATAAAAAAAAACAAATACAAGACACCTTGTGTGCTGTGTCCGGTTTTTTTAATCGTTCCTCGTCTCGAGCTTGAAATGGAAGAAATACTTTTTTTTTAATTACTTGATTACACTCTATTATTATGACTTCGTTCGTACGTGACACTTGTGATCCATGATGCAAAGAAAAAATGTATGACTACAAGCGAACAAGGCAGTGGTGCAGCCGAGTCTCTGAGGCTGTTAGAGGGGGGGGGGGGGGTAAGCCTTAGAATGGGAGCCCGCATTTCGCTAAGAAAATTAGCAGGAGGAAAGGCTACGTATCTCACCGAAACGTTGGTTGCAGTACTGAGGCTCAACTGATGTTCCCTTCTCATAATAAAATGGAGAAATTTATGGAAATTTTTATTTACCTCTGCATGAAATTCAGTGTTGCGGCCTCACTCAGATATTAGATGTTCAGACTATAGTAGGAGGCAAAAATCTGCTTAATTGCCTCTAGAAAGCTTACTTGTCCAAAGCATCGCTCCTTGTCCACGTTCAGGAGAAATTGCGCCTCGAAGATGCTTGTCTTTGAAAACAAAAAGTGTATTATATGTAGCATATTAATATATTCAATTCACTTTAAAAAAAACAAGCAGTACTCGTAAAACGTTTACGGTTGAGCCGAAACGTAAGTGCTATAAACTCGCATATATGCATACAATGAATGGCTTAGTGTTTTCATGAATGTATAAGTACATACAAACTGCAATATATGTGACGTTGCAAGTCAGAGGTACCAGTGTGATTTAAGAAAGGCGTAAACCTAAATGAAGTCACTTTAAAGGGGCCAGGACACAAAAATTAGACAGGTTAGATTATTTAATACATGACACCACCATAGGTTATTGGACATGCACAAAAACATTACAGAAACTTTAAAACTAATAATTACAAAAAGTAGTGTTCGTCGTTTTCATTTGGTTACCAGGATACCTTGACACAACTCTGGCGTAGTTTACCTACGGTGGGGACGGCGTCTCGTTTATGAACTATGTAAGAACTTGAACACTCACTATTTCGTTCTTCTCTACCCATGTTCTTCACGCCAAGCTTTTCCCTTACTCAGGCTTTGTACTAGCTCTTTCTTCCTCTGCCGTCTCCCCCCAAAATCGACGTTGAATTCGAAGGAGCAAGTTGTGCCACATATTCCAACTGCCCAAAACATTGGAGGTATAAGTGGAGTAAAAGAGCATGTTGAGGCGAAGGACGCCTGGGCGCCTACTGATCCACGTCTGAAAGTGCGTACAAGATATCCACGAGTGGCACCGCCTCGACGCTTTGGACTGACGAGGGGCACTAAAGTCACGAGTCAGATGTCGTCAACGACGCTTGCAAACATGGCTCGCTAGCTGAATAGGCGGATCCGAGGGTCCCACAACTAAATACAAATTTTATGCGAAAAGAATATACATTTTGATAGTGGATCCGCCAAAACAAAGGAAAAAGTGAACCTACTCGTCGATATAATTAAAACAAAACTCCATAGTGACTAAAATTAAAGTTTGGCTTCTCGATACGTCGCAAAAGACAACATAAAAACTAAGGTGAGGATAGAAGTGACTCAACAAACGAAAGGGTAACCGACAGGGAGGTGTATTACCAGGAATTAAAAACCAAACACAAACGCAGCAGACAACTTAAATCATATGGCACCACCTGTCTCACACATATGCCATTTTGTGTGTTGGCTAGAGAAGGGGAGCGAAAAAGGCAGTGGCAGAGGAGACACCTCCGGGTAAATTGTGTGGTTGGGACAATATATGATCCGCTTTTGTGTAGCCTTGTTAATGCTGGTGAAACAAATCATACTTTCAAAGTTAGCCCTCGGTGTCGTGTGAACACATGGCAGTAAATTTACCAGATGATGTTGCAAGCCAGATTTTATTAAGATAAGATAACAGCACGCTATCATCATAAAATTACGAGGATATAAGGAACCTGGTGAAACTTTGGCGCGTGACAACGACTTTCGCATCCGGCCCATCCCTGTGTAAAAAAATGATCTTGATTACCTTCAACCGATCAAAAAGACAAGCATCCTCAGCCTTTACAAAAGGTAGGCGGCACCAGGGGATTACTTGTGTTGCATGTACCATAGAAATAAAGCAGATATGCAAATGGTAAACTGTGAACTTAAAAATAATGTGTCACTTCCGACAATTGTTTTTCTGGCTTTTGAAATTTAAATTGTTTGCCATCTTTATTATCGGCGCCACTGATATATATATATATATATATATATATATATATATATATATATATATATATATATATATATTTAAAAATGTAGAAAACCAGATTTGTGAACACATTATTAAAAACATTATACTTGTACCAATTTTAGCTTCTAGAGCCGCCTACAATTGAAACAAAATAGCGCTGTATCCCACATGCCAAAAGATCCACAAAAGTCGGCACTCCGGCTTGCCCATTGCGATGATAATGGGCGTTGGGGAAGCTCCTCAGAGTTCAACATTGGAGTGGCGTGTTGTATTCTAAGAGTAGGCAATGATGCAGTTCAAGTTCGTGCCATAGCGTTATTTGAAATTGCTTCAAAGGGAAGGAAGCACAGGTGGGTAACGTTTTCGTGCATTAACAGAGGAAATAAAATAACCAGTGGTAAAATTTATAAAAAGACTGCTTGAAGCAGTTTTTGTAGCAAATACATATGGGATTTGTAGGACACATTTGAGGATTTCGAATAGGTGGTTCTGGTTCATCACCTTGTTAACTGTGATGTAAATACTATAGAAAACACCGCAGTTCCTAAAAGTACGATAAAATTTATCTTTAACTGGGATTATAACACAGCCAATTATTTGGAGTAAAATTATTGTTGTTGGAAGTGTTCTAATAAAAGGGGATAGAAAGTAAAAACTCAAAACTTTGACAAGCACCTGGTTGCCTTTAAATCCTGATGCCTTTGCTAAATCAGACCTCTCTTCGACAACTGCAAAGCCACAAAATATTTAACGGACTGAATAAACCACACATGTCATAACATGCATTTTTTCTTAAAATTGAAATATTGAGAGGACGACTCGCATGGGTGTTCCTAAAATAATCGGTGCCACTGGAACAATCAATGAAACTTTCCTTCCTCCAATGCAAGGCATCAGTAATCGTTCCAGGCAATGGGAGGCTACTATAGAAAGCAACTACGGGTTGGACACTCTCCCCGAAAAGTTGCCACTTTTCGCACGAACGCATATATTAATAGTCGCTTTTACGTAGGTAGATATAAGCAAGCAACTCGGGGTTCATCAATTTCATAAAGTATTACAATTGTTTTCGTCTATGGCAGAGTGCTTGCATAGATCACTAAGGGACGCAAGTGGTTCGTGTATTTATTATGGAGCGGTAACACATCGTATCTGCTAAAAATATAATAAATTAGAGCGGTGAATGCAGGTCGTATTTCGTCGTCTGCTTCCAGGCAGCATCTAATGACGTCGTTGGCGCCATCTCGGGGTGCGTTATGCAGCAAGGTCCGTCGTTTGCCCGGTAGGACTACCTCAAAAGAAACAAACGAACTGTCATAGATGATAACTTTATTTCTACGTATGCTAGAGAAGACACGACATGCTCTCCCAGATATCAGTACGTGAGAGCGCCCTATTAAAATTTTTCGTTGAGCACGGTTTGGTATTTTATGTTAAAGTTTGATTTCTCCGGTTGTCCTTACGGCGCCCGAAAGCAAAAGGGTGACGGCGCTTGAAAGCGAAAGCGTACGGACGGACAGAGTTCGCGAAAGCTCAGGGCAAACCAAACATCCATGGCAATAAATCCTGCACCTGCACAAGTCCATCGAGTCGAGTCCGATGCGACGATATGTTCCCCTCGTGTTACTGAGTGGGAAAAGCTGAAGCAAGAAGTTTCGAGTTTTTTTCCGACACAACACGGGCCATTGCGTTCAGTTACGCGTCTTTCGTTCTTTCTGCCTTTGGATTATCTCGCCAGGCGCATGCGAAAATGAGCTAGCTTCCGTATTCAGTGCGGCTGAATGGTGACATCCTGCGCGGCGTCCAAGGTGATCACGGCAACAGCGAAGATGGCAGAGCACACGCCTGGGTTCCTGCGCGATCAAGCGTGCGGACAGGTGGAGAGTGAGCATAAGTAAACATGACGTGACAAACGGATGCTACTCTTCGCTCGTCTTCGTCCGCAGTGCTGAGCTCGCCGTCTTTCGTTTGGATCTGCCCCCGCTGCTGCGTTCACGAAATGCCCCAAGAAAAGAGTTCTCCGCAATCGCACCAATGACGCGTTGCATGGGATATTGTCACGAATGACGAGGTGACAAACAAGGAATAACTGAGGAAACTGAAACGTTTAATGGGGCCAACTTGTGCCCAAAACATAAAAGGAAACAGAAAGATAACAACAGAGCATCGCGGGCGTCGAAGTCGGCGTAGCAGCAGAGTCGAACGCTTGGGCGAGACTGACTGCCGCTCGCCACGCGGAGCCCCTTTGTACACGCGTGGGCTTCTCGAACAATTGGCGTAGAAGGTTCGCGCATAGAACATACTAACCTCGAACATGCAACAGAGTTCTCGAATTTACCAGAACATTACATTAGATGTCAACAAAAAGGCGTCCCCGCGGCCAGGAATCGAACCCTGGCTTTTCGCGTGGGAGGCAGGCGCTATAACCGTTACGCCACGCGCGCGCTGCCTGCTTAGCAAGGTGCGCGCGCGGCATTACTCCCTCTTTAAAAAGTGCATCGCCTCGATGCAGCACAAAACAAAACAAAATAAAAAAGAACGATAACAAGAGTCCTTTGGAGCACATAAAGTCCACAGTCCTATCGAGCGTAGTACGGCTTCAGGCGCACGACGTGGACGACCTCAGGTCGTGGTGGGCGGCGTGACGATGTTCGTGTTCCGTCGGGCATCACCTCGTAGTTCAGCTCCCCGAGGCGACGAAGTACCTTGTATGGTCCAAAGTACCGTTTCAGCAGTTTCTCACTAAGGCCGCGGCGACGGGTGGGCGTCCACACCCACACCCTGTCTCCAGGCTGGAATTGGACGTCCCTGCGACGAAGGTTGTAGTGACCCGCGTCGGCGGGTTGCTGGTCTTGGATCAGGAGTCGGGCGAGCTGGCGGACTTCTTCGGCCCGTTGAGCAACCACCTGGGCGTCGTCGCTTTCATTGTCAGCGGGCTCATGGGGCAGCATCGCGTCCAGCATGGTCGTTACCTTGCGACCATGTACCAGCTGGAAAGGTGTGAATCCTGTGGTCTCTTGCACCGCCGTATTGTAGGCGAACGTGACGTAGAGCAACACCTCGTCCCACGTCTTGTGCTCTACGTCGACGTACATAAAAATCATGTCGGCGATTGTCTTGTTGAGTCGCTCTGTCAGCCCGTTGGTCTGTGGGTGGTACGCAGTAGTACGACGATGGCTGGTGTGACTGAGCCGGAGGATTTCTTGGGTCAGCTGTGCCATGAACGATGATCCGCGATCTGTAATCAGAACTTCGGGAGCGCCGTGCCGGAGGACGATGGATTCGATGAAAAACTTGGCGACTTCAACAGCCGTCCCTGAAGGAAGGGCTTTCGTTTCTGCGTACCGCGTGAGATAATCTGTGGCGACGATTATCCACCGGTTTCCCAGGGTCGACGGCGGAAAAGGACCAAGTAGATCCATTCCGATCTGCTGGAACGGTGTAGTTGGCGGAGGAATCGGCTGCAGGAGACCTGCCGGCTTCGTCGGCGGTTTCTTGCGTCGCTGGCACTCGTGGCAGGATCGGGTGTAGAGGTGGACGGTTTTGGGGAGCTTTGGCCAGTTATACTTTTCACGAATACGGGCCAGTGTCCGGCTGTAACCAAGGTGTCCGGACGTCGGGTCGTCATGACATGCTTGAAAAATCTCCTCTCGAAGGTCAGCCGGGATTACCAGTAGCCACGGCGAGTTGTTGTTTCCGAAGTTCTCTTTGTAGAGCACACCCTTTCGAATGGCTAAAGTCGGCAGGGTTCGTGAGAAAACACGGGGCACGGTACTCCCGCCCCCTTCCAGGTGCTCGATTAATGCTCGCAGCTCAGGATCGTCCCGTTGACGTCGTGCCATGTCGTCGGTTTTGACTGCTCCTAGGAAGCACTAGTCGTCACTGTCGTCGCTGCAGCCGGAATGGGTTTCGACGGGGGCTCTGGACAGGCAGTCGGCGTCGCTGTGCTTGCGGCCTGACTTGTAGACCACAGTCATGTTGAACTCTTGTAGTCGGAGACTCCATCGAGCGAGGCGTCCTGACGGGTCCTTGAGGTTCGCAAGCCAGCAAAGCGAGTGGTGGTCCGTCACCACGCGGAACGGGCTCCCGTACAAGTACGGACGAAACTTCGTGATTGCCCAGACGACCGCAAGGAATTCTTTCTCAGTCGTGGAGAAATTTTTCTCCGCCTTGGACAGTGTCCGACTTGCGTAGGCGATGACTCTCTCGATGCCTTCTTGCACTTGGACCAGTACTGCGCCGAGTCCCGCGTTACTTGCGTCTGTGTGAATCTCGGTTTCCGCATCCTGATCGAAATGACCAAGCACAGGAGGAGTCTGGAGTCGTTGTTTCAACTCGTCGAATGCCTGCTGCTGCTCCTCGCCCCATTCGAACTTCCCGGCTTCCTTCGTCAGGTTTGTGAGCGGTGCGGAAATTTTAGCGAAATCCCGAACGAAGCGTCGATAGTAGGCGCAAAGTCCAAGGAATCTTCGCACGGCCTACTTGTCTGTCGGCGCTGGAAATGCCGCGACGGCGCGAGTCTTCTCGGGGTCTGGGCGGACGCCTTTGTTACTAACCACGTGGCCCAGAAACTTCAGTTCGTCATAGGCGAACCGGCACTTTGACGGCTTGAGTGTGAGTCCGGCGGTCTGAATGGCTTGGAGAACAGCTCGGAGTCGTCGCAAGTGCTCGTCGAAGTCACTTGAAAACACCACGACGTCGTCAAGGTAGACGAGACAGCTCTGCCACTTCAGCCCTGCCAGTACTGTGTCCATGACACGCTGGAACGTTGCCGGCGCCGTGCATAGGCCGAAAGGCATGACCTTAAACTCGTACAGGCCATCTGGCGTAACGAAAGCTGTCTTCTCTCGGTCCCGTTCGTCGACTTCAATCTGCCAGTAACCGCTCTTCAGGTCCATCGATGAAAATTATCGAGAGTGGCGCAGGCGGTCTAGCGTGTCATCGATTCGGGGGAGTGGATAGACGTCTTTCTTCGTTACCGCGTTCAGCTGCCGGTAGTCCACGCAGAACCTAAGCGTCCCGTCCTTCTTCCTAACCAGCACGACTAGAGAGGCCCACGGACTGCTTGAAGGCTGGATTATGTCATCATTCAGCATTTCTTCCACTTGCTGTTGGATGACCTCCCGTTCTTTTATGGAGACTCGGTACGGCGATCGGTGCACAGGGAGCGCGTCGTCGTCGGTGACGATGCGATGCTTCGCGACGGTGGTTTGGCGCACCTTCGACGACGTCGCGAAGCAGTTGCTATATTCGGCGAGGAGGTCACTCAGCTGCCGTCGTTTCGGGCCTGGAAGCTTGGGGTCAATGTCAAGCTGCGCTGGCGGCGTAATGTCCTGCTGAGGTGGCGATGATTCTCCATCAATCGCGGCGATTTCGGCGGAGTTCCAAAGTTCCTCGACCTGGCCCACAGCGGCACCTTTTGTGAGGTGTTGCGTTTCTTGTCGGAAGTTTGTCACGAGGACAACGGTGCGCCCATCCTGAAGTTTAGTCACTCCTCTTGCGACGCCTATTCCTCTTCCCAGGAGCAATTGAAGGTTGCCTTCAAGAACAACTTCGCCGCAGGTTGCTGCATCGGTCACGACGGGTACGACAACACTTGATCGTGGCGGCAGGTTCACGTGGGCGGCAGCGACTCGGACGGTGGCTGACGCTGTTTGGGGTTTTTCTGAATTCGGAACAGGCTTGCGCAGCGTCAATCTGTTCTCACCAAGGTCGATGATGGCGCCGTATTCACACAGAAAGTCCATGCCGAGGATGACGTCTCTGGAACAGTCTTGTAGAACGACGAACTTAACAGGGCACGTCTCACCGTGGATCTCGACTCGAGCGGTGCATCTTCCGACTGGGGTAATGAGGTGTCCTCCGGCGGTTCGTATTAGAGGTCCATCCCACGGCGTCATGACTTTTCGAAGGCGGCGGGAGAGCCTCCCACTCAAGACTGAGTAGTCTGCTCCGGTGTCTACGAGTGCTGATGCGTCGTGGCCGTCGATGGCGACGTTTAGGTTGTTGGACACCGTTGCAGGGGCGTCGCTGGGATGCGTGGCGTCGAGAGAGTGGGAGCGCTCCGGCGTTCTTGGAGGCTCTTTACTTGGGTCGTCTTCGGCAACGGCACCCTCCGGGCGTTGCCGCACTTAGTTTTCCCGACGAGATAGGGGGGACAGGCTGTCACGGCGCGACCGACGGAAAGGCGATGCGGAACTTCGGGGGATGGAGAACGGGAACCTCGTGGTGCTGTTGGCACTGGTGACGGAGGGCGACGGAGGTATTCCTCGATGTCTCTTGGTCGTTCTCCAAAACGAGGTCGACGGTCGTTTGGCGCGAATCCTCGCAGGCCGAGCTGGCGGTAGGGGCACCTTCGGTAAACGTGGTCAGCCTCCCCGCAGTGAAAGCACACCGGACGTCCGTCATCCGTGCGCCACACGTCGGTCTTTGAGGTCCACGCTGCTCTTGGCGCGGAGTGTACTGCGGCGAAGAGACTTCTCGTCGGGGTGCAGCTGGGTACTGCCGGGTGACAGGAGGCTGCGGACGACGAACAACTGCGGCGTAGGTCACAGCTGGTGGTTCTGGTGCGGCGTCGGCGAGAACGTCTGGCTGAAGCGCTTGCTGGACCTCTTCTCGAACAATCTCGGCGATCGAGAGTGAAGCTGGACGTTCGGCGGCCGGTTGCAGCTTCTTCAGCTCTTCACGGACGATGTCCCGGACTATCTCGCGGATGTCCGTGTTGTTCCAGCCGGAAGACGAAAAGGCAGCGACGCCGGGACCTCGGTGATAGTGGGCGGCACGAGCTTGAAGGGCTCGTTCGATGTTGGTGGCCTCCGTGATGAAGCCTTCGACGGTGGTAGGCGGGCTCCGAACAAGGCCTCCAAAGATGTTTTCTTTTACGCCGCGCATCAAGACCCGCAGCTTTTCTCTTCGGAAGCGTTTGGGTCGGCACGATTCATCAGGTGGAGAACGTCTTCGACGAAGCTTGTGACGCTCTCGGTCTGCCCTTGGTTTCTCGCTCGCAGGAGTTCTTCGGCACGCTGCCGTCGCTGTTGGTTGGCAAAGGTGCGTCGCAGCTCGCCCTGGAATACTTCCCACGACGAAATCGACGCTTCGTGGTTTTCAAACCAGGTGCGTGCCGTGCCTTCCAGAGCGAAGTACACATTTTGAAGGCACTGCTCCGGTGTCCATCGGTTATGGCGGGCCACTCATTCGTAATGTTGTAGCCAATCCTCAACGTCCTCGTGGTTCTCCCCGTGGAATGGCGTCGGAGTTCGGGGTGCAACGGGCAGGTATACGACGGCAGGAGCGGCCGGGGTCTCCGACTGGTCGGCCATCGTCGTCCTCCCTGTCTGCCTGGTCCTGGGTGGGAAGGGTCCTAATTCCGGGGGTAGGCCAAGGTTTCGGCGGCTCAATCGGATCCCGGTCTGGTCCTCGTTGGGTTCTTGGGGGCTTAGTTTCGGACTTGCACCGCGGGAACTTGGAGGGGAGCGCTGAACGGACATGTGGTACCCAGCACCTCCACCAAAATGTCACGAATGACGAGGTGACAAACAAGGAATAACTGAGGAAACTGAAACGTTTAATGGGGGCGAACTTGTGCCCAAAACAAAAAGGAAACAGAAGAGAACAACAGAGCGTCGCGGGTGTCGAAGTCGGCGTAGCAGCAGAGTCGAACGCTTGGGCGAGACTGACTGCCGCTCGCCACGCGGAGCCCTTTTGTACACGCGTGGGCTTCTCGAACAATCGGCGTAGAAGGTTCGCGCATAGAACATACTAACCTCGAACATGCAACAGAGTTCTCGAATTTACCAGAACATTACATTAGATGTCAACAAAAGGGCGTCCCCGCGGCCAGGAATCGAACCCTGGCTTTTCGCGTGGGAGGCAGGCGCTATAACCGTTACGCCACGCGCGCGCTGCCTGCTTAGCAAGGTGCGCGCGCGGCAATATATGCCTACAAGAAAACTATACCTAGAACAAACCTGGTGTTTTATGTGTTTTCACTTGAAGGAAAAGGGAACACAGACCTAAACTAAGAAGTATAGTAAGTTGTACGTTTACCGACTCGTACCGTCATCTCACCTTAAAGGGATGCTGAACCGAAATCTGGATTCCACAAAACACGGCGGAAAAGCGTGCAACGGCATGCTACAAACATCGAAACATCACTCAAACAACGATATATCGAACGGATGACCGTAGTTTTCAAAAAAAGTAGGCGCATTTGACAGTTATGGTCATGTCTTTGTTTCTCCGAGAAGGAGAGGGAATGGCCTCGCGTCTTCTCCGTCTCGCCACCTTGAGGGGGCGAAACGAAAAGAGGAGGATGTAAGGCGCCTTGTCGGCCTCATTCTATCTCGACTTTTTCTTTTTTTCCAGAAATACGACCGTCGATTCGAGATATCGCCTTACGAGTAGTGTTGTAGGGATTGCAGCGTACCGCCTACAGCTCCTGCGTTGTTGTCTGAAATTCAAATTTCGGTTCACCATCCCTCTAATGGCGTTTTGACCGCGCGCGCCTCTCACAGCGATTTCCAGTTTTGAAAAATCTGTTAACCTAGGGTTTTTTTTGTTTTTTTTAAAGCAAATTAACTTGTGGGTGGCCGAAAACAAAAAAATGTGCAAGGAATTGTTTGGCGAGTATCACAAAAAAGCTGATGAAGGACGAGATGATTGTGACTATGTACGATAAATAAATATCAGCCAGTATCTTGAGCAAGGTTTTGCAAAGCAACTTCTACTTAAGACGCACGAAACAGACAACCATGTCACTTGCGTGAATATTCGCGGTGTTGGCCAGACATATTCCTGTCCTAACTATAACCAGAGTCAAGTTTCATGCGTCATCAAGCAAAGCAGGATGCATGTGTCTGAATAAGGTATTCGACTATGGGCCATTAGGCCCGGGACTCCGGAATATGATATTCAACTTTCTAGTTGATCAGATCAGTCTAGGCACAGGTTTTGAAAAAGCATTTCTGCTGGTCTTATTGGGACTGGAAAATCGCGATGCTTCACGATTCTTCTCTAATGAGCGTGTGAAACAAAAGCCAATCGCAATACACTCCTATAGAGTTTTGGAGGATGACAGAGGTGCCCATAGAAGCGGCAAGCAGTTTTGATCCTCGCTACTAGTTGTGAGTATGGTGATACGAACGGTTCTGCTACATCTGATGAAAGCACGCAGCTGACGTGCGCCGCCACGCATTTGCGTTTGATAGCCGTGCGATAAAATGCGGCGAGCAAATGTAGAGTGTTATGCAGAGTCCGTGCTGCAAGCTTTCACAGACATTTGCCTCGATACTGGGGCGACTGTAGCAAAGAGAAATAAGAACGCGCCTTGTCGGGTTTGGCTTACTAATAGCAACCACATTTCACGGCAAACATGACGGCACTCGACGAAAGCGTCGACATGGCCCGTCTGGTGGCGATCCGGTGGAGATCCGGTGGCTTCCCCGAATTATGCACCACTTCAAGCATCGCGACCTAGGAAAATAAACTCTTCCCATGTGCCCACCGCTTTCCAGCAAAATAAAAATGCAAGTTACTCCTTTCAATAAAACAACCGAATGCATTTCTCTGAGTGGCGCAGCTAAACACGTGGAGCTCACTTTCTTTTTTCGGCTTCCGATTGGTCCACCGCAGCACGCCGTGTATGAAATTCGAACCCCAGACTACTCTCTTTATTCGCACTGCGTAGAGATACTCGATGGCGCGCTTCGTACTGCAAGCAGCCGCTTCCTTCCATAGGTACGCCGCCCCGCACTAAAATGCGTTGAAACGCAAATGTGTGTGGACACCTTTGCTGTGACGACAAAAACAGTGCCACACTGCCCTCTCTCCTACGAGCTAGTTCTGACATCAGTGACGCGCGCTGGCCAGGGCGAGCAGGACCCATGTTCAGTCCAGTACTGTTTAACAATCCTCAAAGGCACTTCAATGAGGTACGTTACAAGAGTGCGGATAAAGTACAAAAATGAACAGTGAAAGATTTTCAATAACAGTGTATTTAAATGATAAAAAATAGACATATTTTACTGGTCATATAAAACACACGCAAAAGAAAACGAACGGATATTGAATAAACATTTTGACTGGCAAAATACAATTGTGAGGCGTGCCTTGGAAATATCACTGAACTCACCTCATTAGTTTCGGGTACGATTATTTCGGGAAGAGACTTCCACTCCGTGATAGCTAGTGAAAGCGGGGTTTTAATTGCATTTGTCTTCGCGAATAGAGCATTCAATTTTAAGTTTCGGTCATGACGAAAAATTGATATAAAATAACTATTAACCGTTTAAAAAAAAGAAAAACTACGGCGCCGAGATGCGATCTGGAAGACAATCTATTTATTTAGTGTGTCTTTTCAGTCGGACGGACGTTACATTCGGTAAGGTCCTTATAATCTTGTCGAGCGCGCTGATTTAGTTTTTTTTGTATGCTGCCCAGAAAGTTTCGAAGTAAGACCGTACCCTTAAACGTGCCAAATATTTAATCAAAATTAACTAATTGCCTTATCATACGGAACGTTCATTTTTTTATAAGTAGGCTTTTTGAAACAGACCTATACAAAGCCAACGTTTTTTTTTTTTTTTTTTTTTGCCCGCGGTATTTTTGTAGGAACAAGTTGGCCGGCTTTTCATTAGACACCCTGTGTATAAAGCTGTGGTCCTGAACGAAGCAACCGCTCAAATCTTTGCGAGTGCCCCCCCCCCTTTTTTTGTGAGAAGCACAACGCATTCGACCACATACATCCTAAAGTAGACACCTAAGTTAATTTTACGAGTCATCACAATGTGTCTTCATATCCTAGGTCTAGATAATGTTGGAAGTTTGCCGGTTGACACTTTAGGATTTTCTTGGAATATTCCGATCTTACCTCCCATCTTTTTCAAGAACCGAGGCTAAACGTTTTCGCTTATTCAGGTATTCAGGCAGAATCTCCACGACCACCCTCGTTCAATGTGGTTGAAAAGGTCATTAAGCTTATAACGAAAATCTGGTAACAATGGCAAGCTATTCACATGTTCTACACGCTTTCGTTTTTAAATATTTCTTGACGCTTAACCTTGGCCTTTGGCGCACTTTATTGCTAAGAGATTCCTTGAATAGTTATAAAATCCGACGTAATTCAATTTAAAGCTCGTAAACAATGCGCGGTGTTGCACATGGCACGAAGTGTGAAGACATGTCGGTTGATGAACTGTTTACCAGAAGAGAATGACGCTTGGATAGGCACTGACAATTTTGTATAAATCGATTGTTCATTGTTATATCATGCGCATGCGTTTGAAGAATCAAACTTTTCACCAGCAAATTTTACTCCTACAAAACATTAAAAAATATATAGAATAAAACAATCTACTTCTATGTGAGGTGTTTTTGAAGTTCGATGAGTTTCACCTGTTTCCAACATTTACAGTTTAAACGCCTCTCAAGATGTCTTATGACCTTCTGCGCTGTGTGGAATGCCTCGAGGGCGCTATACCCTAAAGAATGTATGGGGCTTTAGTTCGGGAAATCGCAAAACTTTCTTACTGCAATGTTTAAACCAGTAAATATATCTTCCTCAAGGTGAACATTCGAGAGACGTTTCTCAGGTTGGGGAGCAATAGCAATAATTATAAATAAAGATGTACACCAACCAAATCTTTGTTTATAGGGTAAACCCTATGTTTCTAGACCTTCTCGGTCTCTTTTTCTGGTGTTGACTGCGTCTATACTGCTCCTTAACGGCCATAGACGCAGTCAACCCCTGAAGAAGAGACCGAGCAGGCATCGACTCGTAGGCTTCCCCCTTGAAACAAGGATTTGGTTGATGTATACATTTGTTTATTAATAAATGTTCCTTTTTTATGGTTATCACAGAATAAGAATGCGTATGGGGTGAAATGCGCTACAAGGAGACATAAGTGCGACGGGGTCATTTTACAGTATTACTTGCTCGATCACTTAATGGAGCTCCCGCAACGCTCGCACACCACATCGAATCGTTTAGGTGTGTAGTCGTGACTGTTACTTTATATTGAGAAAGTACTGAGGGTAAATATAAGTAAAGTTTATAACCTTTTCTGGAATGTGGCTGCGTTCAATGCAGTTTTAATTTATATCTAAATTTAAATGATTTAGAAAAAATGCCAGGGTAGGGTACATTATAACATCCTACTGCTGTACGTTGTTTTGGAGTGTGGTACTATCCATGCCTCAGACCTACGGCTTTTATATACCGCTTCCCTATGCTCTAGGTGAAAGGTTGCGATGTGAGAAACCATCATGTTCTATGTGGGATGCGAGAGAAAGGAAGCAGACTTAATACACATGCATGAAAGAAAACTCACATTTATTTATGGAAGTCACAAGAAAGAGAAAAGAAAGCGAAATAAACCTAAAGTATCATACGCAGATCTCACGAGTCAATAGTGAAAGCAACTCCGTAGAAAAACAAGTACGGTGTCATCGATCATGACGGTCTGTTTGAGCCCTTTGGTTTGACTCGCTCATGTGGGTCAACCCAACATCCGCGTCTGAGCACGGGACTTTTCGTGGGGTGGTTATGCGTCCCTGGTGCGGGGAAGGGGCTGGACCTGAGTTGGGGTGGTCATGCTTCCCTGGTGCGGGGCCAAGGCTAGACTTGAAGGAGAGCCCACCGGCCAGATGTTCAAAACCTCTTCTTTCCTGAAGTGGAGCGAGGGACACAGCGCCTCTTCCGACAAACCGGGCTCGAATTCCTGCCGCATGGTCCAGGCACTCTATCTTCTTTTCCTGCTCTTCTCTTGTTCTTTTACGTTTTTCTTGAAAAACCCGAACTCCCTCCTGCCCCCACCCTTCTCCTTAAAAAGCCTCAGTTATTGGGGCATCGAACCGTTAAACTATTAAAGCACTCACACGCGCAGTACAAAATCATAAATGTCAGACACTTCGAAAACACCATCAAAAACCTTCAATGGCAGTGCTCACTTTCATCCAAATATTCACAAAGTTCAGCGCCCAAAATTCACATCAGATAACTTGTAAGCAGGATTACATTTGAAGAAAATTACGCTCAAAAGCAAAAAGAAAACAAAATGAAAGACGTTTACAAATTTCTGTAATGTGAAATTATATAAAAAATATAAATCTCTCCTCACATTCTCGTTCTGCACCCTCCTCCTCTCCGTGCCTTCTTCCTTTGTACCCTCCTCCTCCATATTCTCCCCTCCTCCGTACCCTCCCCTCCTCTTCCTCCGTACCCTCCCATCCTCCTTCGTACCCTTCCTCCTCCTCCTCCATACCCTCCCCAACTCCCATAGCTCCGCTAAATTTAGCGGGGAAACTATGACGTTCCATAACGCAACGCGCGCGGTTACGCCGATGGCGACGTCGACACAGACACCGCTCAATGCGGAAATGGGCGCCTAAGACCTGCGCTCTAAAACAACATATAGGGGACACTTGTCGAGCAGCGTTGAAATCTCGGATCTCCATTTAAATTTGGCCTAAACATCAGGATCCACATTAAATTTTTCATTTATATACTCAACATGGAAGCTATAGTCTTGTAGCATCTTACTACTGTACTGTTTGTGTTTTGCTTTGTTAACAAATTCGAGAGGTTGATGATCGGTTTGAACGCGAAAGAATTTGCAGTATAAATTAATAATGAACCTTTCCACGGCCCACAATTGCGCTACGCACTCTCATTCGACTATCGCAAAAGTTTTCTCTGCCCCGCTCAGTTTGCGGCTGGCGTACGCTACTGGATGCAGTAGCTAGTCTCTCTCTTCCATAAGCACTGCTGCTACGCTTGCATCTGAAGTATCCGCTCTAGGCCCAAACCCCTTTTCCGGGTGGCGGGCCGCGCGTAGTCCTCTACGAACTCTCGGTAGAATCCTGTGAATCAAAGGAAACACCTGACTTGTCGCTAAGTTTTAGGTCTTGGGACATCTTGAATCCTTGATGTGATGTTAGGGACTTGAGATTTCTTCCCATTCCAATGCCGTGTCCCAGAAAGTTCATCTCTTCAAAACCAATCTTGATATCTTAATCTTTATTGTCATGTCGACCTCGTGGAGTCATTTGAAAATGCGGACGGGCGTCTCCATATGCACCCTTTACGTGCTTGACGAGACAACGATCTAGTCAATGTAATGATGTGATTCTCTGATACCGTCCAACAACTTGCTGATTAGCTTTGTGAAGATAGCTGATGCAGTCTTAAACCCGAAAGGTATGAAGTTGAACTGGTAGAGCCTGCTCGTCAAAGAGAATGCCATTTTTTTTTCTTTGGAGCCTTCTTTCACAGGGCCCTTCGCTACGTCGAGCTATCAGGAAAAGCGTTTATGTTTTATTTTAGCAAACTTAACGTCGATTCGTGGTATTGGCTCTGCATCGGGCTTAATAGCATCATTTAGCTTTCAATAATCAATGCAGAAGATGTTGTACCCATTTTTCTTTTTTTACAAATACAATTATGGGAGGCGCATCTCTCGAATACGGCCAACTCCGACACATCGTGGACTTCTTGCTCGACCACCTCTTGGACCGACAGCGGTAGCAGGTATTGTTCCACATATACTGGTCGCGTGGTACTTAGTTGTAGGTAACAGCTCAGAAAAATTGTTCTTTCTGGAACGTCATAAAAAATACCTTCGACGTTTTTGATTAGCGCACGCACCTTGTCCCCTGTTCTGGTGTCCAAGTTCTTGTTTATGGTGCCATGCTGCCATCCTTGCTACTTCGTTCAATTCAGTGCCGGAATTTTCTCGGAATCTTCAACGCTCAAAATTACTACAGCGTCATGTTTCTCTTATGTTGCTTCACTGCATGAAGAAGCTGGCTCTTGTTCTTTTTGGGTCATCTCCCTCACCTCATAATCTTTAGCATTTTGACATAAAAAACCTTTGTCTTCCCTTCCTTTTCCAGTTCATAATCAACTTCACATTTCTTGCTGTTATTGCGAACTGCCCTTTCCACTGCATGATTATTTTGTTGCTATCTGTTAGAAGAATAATTAAAGCAAGGTCACCTCGCTTCATCTGTTGGTTTGAACTACTCCCATCGCAGTACTTCTTGTATTTCGCTCTTGCCTCTTTTAAGCATTTATGTACCACATCACACGTGTTTTCAAGATTTTCTTTCAGCTCAAGCATATTGCTTTTCGATGTTTTCACTTCTTTCAAAGTTCCCCTTGACCACACTTTTATGAGGATGGCCAGCGGTCTACGCACTATTCTGCCATAGAGAAGTTCAAAAGGTAAAAACTTGAGACTCGCTTGTGGGACTTCCCTGTTCCCGAATAGCAGTGCTGGAAGGTATATATCCCAATATCCTGGCCGTTCGGGGGCCATTGTTTTTAGCATTTGTTTTATATGGTGGTTAAATCTATCGACCAACCCGTCGCACATGGGATAGTATGGCGTGGTAAGAAGGTGTTTGACGGAAAACAATCAACTGACTTTCTTCATTAGGTCGGATGTGAAGTTGGTCCCAAAATCGCTGAGTATTTCCGTAGGTACTCCATAGCCTGTAACCATCTCCATCAATGCTTCCGCTACCTGCTGAAACCCAACGCTTCGCAAGGCCATCGTGTCCGGATGTCTGGAATCAATATCTACCATGGTAAGGATATACTTGTTGAGTGAACGTGATATTGGCGCAATGAGTCCAATAATGTCTATTGTCAACATCTTGAAAGGCGTCTTCATCGTGGCCATGTTCCCTAGGGGTACCTTGCCCACCTTTACCTTGGGCACTGTTCTTTGACAAACGTAATGTGGTTTGACATACCTCTTTATTTTACTTTGCATCTCGGGCTACGAAAATTCCTCTGTCACCAGGTTGAGCGTATTTTTCATTCCTTGGTGGCCACACATGATTCTATAATGCGTCAATGGTTATTACCACTGACCTTAACTTTTTCGGTGCTCTAGATTATCCCTTTCCCTTCCAGAGGAGCCCTCGACGGTTCTGTATGTTATGCCAGTTTTCAAGAAAGGATGGAACTTCGTTCCTACTTTAGGTTTCTGGTGATCTTTCCCACCTCATCGAAACACCACAAAAATATCATATTTTTCATCTCATCGGCAAACACCTCCCCTCTTGTGTTTAGCATTGACACTTGCGGTACATTCAGGGGCATCTGAGTGTTTTACTTAGTTTTATTTGAACCACTTCCTGTTTTCCCGGCTTCTGCAACTTCTGTTGCCTTTATTTGATTCCCCTTGCTGTTCTAATGTCCTGGATTGCACCCAGGGTGGCCCTCCACGCATTTTCCAGAACGTCCATATATCTGCCGGATCTTCTAGACTTCCCCCGCACCCTCAGTAGCGCGTTCTTAATACGGATCTGGATCATCCACATCTCGCACGCGCAGAATATTTCCCAGCACCTGGTCGTATGAAGGATTGCTGACGCACTTCGGCAAAACCATTATAGTATAAATTGTCGTTCAAACAAGTATATCCCCCTCCGTGGTGTCTCAGCAAGATAGCGAGCGCGCCTATTTTTGTTTTTGGCATCGCGACTCGCGCGTCCGATAAGCACCGCCACCGAGACTACTTAAACAAATGTACCTTCAGGAATAAACCTTTATGCAAGCGCAGTTCTTGCTCTCGAATCGGTCACTACAGTGGCGAGAAGGATGGGATTTAAACCCATGCGGGCCGGACACCACGGGCATGTTGGCTTTTATCAGTCGAATTCGAGAGGTTTACTTGCACAGTAATTCTTCTTGGGCGGAATACATCAAGCGCATTGAACTCTTTTGTGCGGCTAACAAGCTGAAGGAAAACTTCGACAAGAGGGTTGTGGTGCTCAGTTGCTCTGGGCAAGAAATCTACTTCCTGATAGCAACCGCCGTCAAGCCTCTTCGACTTCCGGTTGTGGATTACGAGGTCATCACTGACACCGTTAAATATCACATCAAAGGCAGCCGTCTGAACTGTACTCATGGTACGTCTTTTCGAAACGTGATCAGCAAGATGCAGAGTCTATCGTGACAACGTCACCGCCTTGCGTAAGCTGGCTGAAAACTGCGGGTTCGGCGAGGTAAAGTTTCCTCTGAACATAATGCTGCGTAACCGCTTGGTTTTCGAATCGCAGATGGCGTGGTACAGCAACGAGTGTTGGCGGTGAAGAAATTGATGTTTAAGGCGGAATTCGAGCTAGCAGTCACAACAGAAACTATAGCAAAACAACAAGAGATCATGAACAACAAATGACAAGAGCAAGGCCATCAAAAAGTGACCCCGAAAGTGTGCACTATGTAAAAAAACACCACAAAGAGACAGGCCGATAAGGAGCAGAACGAACAAAGAATCGAGTCACCGTTCCGACTGGCGTTGTTCTCGATGCTTCGGCAATCACGGAGCCATATGGTGCAAGTTCAAGAACGCCGTTTCTTTCAGCTGCTTGGGCAAGAGGCACATTTCTAGAGCGGGCTGAACAAAGAAGAAATCACAAATGCAGCAAAACTTCGACGATGAAGCGAGTCCAGCAAAGACAGAGTACGGCGAGTTAATTAACACCAGTGAAGTAAGTAGCGCCTCTCCGATATACGTTGACATCGTAGAGATGGGATGCGAGAAGGTGTCCATATAAGTGGATTCGAGAGCGGCGCGTACGATTATCAGCGAAAAATATTTCCAAGATCCGCAATTAGCAAAACGAGCCCAGCTAGAAAAATAAGACACGCAACTCGTCACCTGGACCAAGGAAGGTCTGGGCGTCCTTTGAAAAGTTACTGTACCCGTCAAGTTCAAGAGTAGAATCTTCATCTGCCGCTAGTGGTGGTAAAAAAGAGGGCATCATGCTGCTGGGTCGAGATTGGTTCAGTACACTCGGCACCGAAGTAACAGGTCTGCAGAAAATCTGCAACGACCTGGACGACACTGTTGCGAGGCCTCCCGACGTTTCGGCGACTCATTCCCCGGTGCTGCCACACCGCCAGTCCACATCGAGCTCAAGCAAGACGCCCAACCAAGGTTTTTGAAATGCCGCAGCGTTCCATTTGCGGTCAAGGATGACGTCGTGGCCGAGCTAACAAGTAGGAATAGCAAGAAATACTGAAACCCACACAGTATTCAGACTGGGCCACCCCTGTCATCGTGGTACGCAAGAAGAACGGCTCCCTGGGGATCTGTGGAGACTACCGAAGCACAGTGAATCAAGCGGTAAGGAGCAATGTCTACCCTTTACCTACGAGCATAAGCCTTTATGTCAAGTTTGAAAAAGGCTGTCTTTTCTCTAACCTCGATTTAACAGAGGCGTATCAGCAACTGTGGGTCAATGACATGACAGCAAAGATGCTGACGATAAACATGGTGAAAAGTCTTTACAAGGTTCGTCGGTTGCCGTACGGGGAATCTGTAGCGCCTGGTTTGTACCAGAGAGCCATGGACACGATACTAGAAGGATTAGCACAGGTGGCAGTGTATCTGAAAGACATCTTGGTGACCCGTGAGACTACCGAGGAGCTTGATCAGGAGCTCACCGAGGTCCTCAGCCGCCTGGCGAACGCCGGATTCCGGGTTCAGGGCAGCTAGTGTGATTTTTACAAGCAGAGCCGGGAATATCCTGGGACATCGCATTGTCGGCCAGGGAATCTACATTTCGAAGACGAAGGTCGAGGCTATCCAAGAAGCCCCTGCACCAACGAACAAGAAAAAACTCCAAGCCATTCTAGGTTATGGTGAACTTCTACAACCGTTCCTTACGAGGCAGAGCCGAAGTCGCCGAAGAGCTGTGCCGATTCTTAGAGAGAAATGTTACGTGGAAGCGGGACGAAAAGCACCAAAAACATTTGACGCTTTGAAGCAACTACGCACATCCGAGTCTCTGCTAGTGCGCTTTGATGAAGGCGCCCCGTTTTGCTATCGCGGGATGCATCGCTAGGTGGGCGTTGGAGCAGTACTCGCGAATCGCGAACAAAAGGAACGACAGCAGACCGACGCCTACGCGTCAAGAACGCTAACAAAGACCGATAGGAAGATGCCCAAATAGATTTAAAGGCACTAGCCGAGGTTTTGGAGGTTTGCCATTTCCACCAGTATCTATGTGGAAGAAAATTTCTCATCTTGACCGACCGCAAGGCACTACTTGGAATCTTTCAGCTGGAAAATTCAATACCAGCAGTACTCTCACATTACATGCTGCGGTGGACTCTGATGCTTGCAGCAATGACAATCGCCTGGAGTAAAGGAACCAAGTCCACGGCAACGCTCACTGCTTGAGCCGGCTACCGAGCGCCGCAACCCGACAAGATGTCGAGACGCCCGGAGACGTCCTTCTGCTGGAGGCTGTACAGTACCCGCCAGTAACAGAGGCTGAAGTTGCATCGTTCACGCTGCGAGACCCCCAGCTCTCAAGGGTGAAGAAGTGGATTGTCACAGTGTGGCCCCGGGAAGGGGTAGCTGAAGAGTACGCGGCATACCAGGTGAGGACACAAGAGCCGTCCATTATTGTGACTGCGTGCTCTTGGGAAACCAGGTTGTTCTGGCTGAAGCATTCTGCAAGCAAATACTCGTTCTTCAACACGCTAACCGCCCGATGAAAGCTATCGCGAGGTCTCATATGAGGTGGTCGAATATTGACGCACAGATAGAAGTATTTGTTCGGCACTGAAATCCGTGCCAAGAGAACAGGTAGAGCGAACCTGGGACGCCTACTAATTTCTGGACGAAGCCCCACCAACCTTGAAGCCGAATTCACCTCGAATTCGCGGGACCTGTCAACCGTGTATGTTTCCTTGTTGTCGTGGACGCATTATCCAACTGGGCTGAGGTAGAGACAATATACTCACTTAGCTCGTCCGCAGTTATCGAAAAGCTGCATTAGAATGTTTGCCAGATACGTTAATACCGGTTTTGGTAGTGTCCTGTAAAGGCACCACTTTCTTAAGTCGGGAGATGCGACCTATTTTTAAGCTAAATTGCGCCCGGTATATGTACACTGCGTCGTACTATCCCTGAAGCAACGGAAGAGCTGAACGTATAGTCTGCAAGCTAAAGGGAGCGCTCAAGAAGCAAACCAGTGGCCCAATATCGTGTAAAGTGTCTTAGATTTTTTTCAGGCAGTCTGAGACAGCGAAGGCTCCAGCCGAGCTTATGCTGAGAAAATATCGACCATCTACTCTTTTAAGATTACATCCCGACGCGAACGAGGACCCGTGATGTACACTGAAATCGCCTTCACGGAGCTTTCAGCGCGGCAACTCAGCGTATGTACGAAGCGTTTGTCTAGGTCCACAGTGGTTAGCAGATTGTGAGTTACGACCTCTGGGTCATGTCATGTATGAAGTGCAGACGTGCGAAGGAAGTGTCAATCAACGCCCCCGAGACCACCTGCGAACGTCGTGGGAGCCAGCACAATTACCGCAAGCTGCGGGAACCAGCCCTTCCTTCGGACTGCCGACATCATCAAGAACCGACCCTCGTTCTTCTGCTCTGGCGGCAAAGAAAACCATCAGTGCCACCTTCCCCCAGACAAAATCAATGCTTTTCGATTGCCAACTTGTTTCTGCAAAAATACGGACAGCACAAAAAGATTCGCGTTTGATTCGTCTATAAGTCAAAGGGCCTTTTACAAAAATGATTACCGTTCAGTATATTTTGGTTATTAACTACTTTTGATTACAAAAGATTGGTTAGTACGTTTAAAGGTACGATTTTCATTCCAGACGTTCTGAGCATCAACAAAAACCACTAAATTAGCGCGCTTTCCAAGAATATAGGGGACGTAAATTAAACAGTCTTATGAAGAAAACCAAAACACTAGATATGATCGCCTTTTTACTTGAGAATTTCTATCAGAAAGCATCTCGGCGCCCGCGGTACTGCTCCCCAAGGCCAAAGCGCGTAATTGCCGCCTTGTCTCATTCGTTGGAGAGACGGGAGTGTGGCACGATATTTGTGTTCCCCTCCTTCATACCAAAGGCATCTAAACACATCTTCGTTTAGACGCGTTTGAGTGTGGAACGGTTTACTTGTGTCCGAAGAGCGCCCGTACGGAACGCGTAGTAATCCAAGACCACGCCGCGCAATACAAAAGAGTAGAGCCGGGCTGAAATTTCTTACATAGCGTGTTGCGGTGGACCAATCAGAAGCCGATAAACGCAATATTGAGGTTCAGGTGTTTGGTTGCGGCCCTCAGAGACGCGCCTCCGGTTGCCTGCCCAGAAATAGAATCTTGCATATTTTTTTGCTGGGTAGTGGTGGCCGCATGGCAGCAGTTCATTTTCGAAGGTCGCAATGCTACAAGCTGAACGAAAGCCGGGGAAGAAAGCTCGATAGGTCAAAGACCGGCCATGTCGACGCTGTCGCCGGGCGGCGTCATATGTGCTGTGAAATTTGCTTGCTACTGGTGAGCCGAAAGTTACAATAGCGCGTTTTTATTTCTCTTCAAATTGGACGCCTGCGTGTTAAGGCAATTCTATATTCAAGCTTGCAGCAATTGCTCTAACGTAACACTCTACATCCGCTTGCCACGCCGCACTTAAACGCAACTGTCTGTATGGGCCTGAAAGATGCGTGGCAGGCCAAGTCAGTTGCGTACTGCGGTCACAGCGAGCAGAACCGTTCATATCACCATACTCACAACAGGTAGCGAGGATGAAACTTTCTTGCCGCTCCTATAGACACCAAAGTCATCCTCTTAAGCGCAATAGGGGTGTATTGATATTTGCTTTGACTGGCACAAGTTCATACTAGGAGAATCGTAGAGAGTCACAATTTTGCAGTCTCAAGAACACCAGCAGAAATGCTTTATCAAGACCAATGTGATGAACTCAAGAGATGCATATTACCTTGAGGAGTTGCAGTTATAGGTGTGTGCCCTTAGTTTCGTACCTTATTCACAGGCACACATGTTGCAGGGGTTGGTTACGCATAAAACATGACTTGTTATAGTTAGCAGGCTGTCTGGCCAAAGCACAACATGATGAGGCATGTCATAAACTTAATTTTCTATGATGTAGTGTCTTTGGTGGAAGCTGTTTTTGAAACCTTTTGTGGGAGGATCTGACAGATAAATTTACTGTACTTCGTAAGCATCATCCCATCGTTCATCAGCTTCTTTGTGATACTCGCCAAACGTTTTCTTGCGATTTATTTATTGTCGATCAACTGAAGGTTCACTGGCTTTCGAGAAAGGTCTACCTCACCTTGACCGTCGACGGTCTTGAAAGATGATGTGTATGCTCTGAGACCTTCCTTGTCCC
>JAZHYW010000686.1:0-10190 GCA_037355805.1 Ixodes ricinus | reverse complement strand
ATCAGATGTGTCCATATTTAGTAAGTCCTTTGAAAACATATAAATAACCTTTAGCCTTGCTATCTCTCGGCGGGTGTGAAGAGGTTGGAGACTGAGCTGTTCGAGCATGTTAGTAACGGAGTCCATTCGGCGGTATCTCGAAAGGATGAAGCGAGCAGCCTGTCTTTGTATTTTTTCCAATTTTTCGATTCGATTCTGACGGTACGGATCCCACACAGCGCAGGCATATTCTAAGGTGGGCCGTATAAATGTTGTGTATGCAGTCAATTTCACCTGACTTGTGGTTTTGCCTAGGTTTCGCTTCAAAAATCCCAACTTTTTTCGAGCCGTACTGCACACATTGTCGATGTGGCGATTCCATGTGAGGTCGGTTGATATCGTAACTCCTAAATACTTAAAGTGATCAACTAGAGCTATGGGATCGTTTCCAACCCGATATGTGTAGGGGAGGATGTTCACTTTTTTGCTAGTGATTCTGGCGGATACAGTTTTATCTGGATTAATTTTCATACCCCATTTTTCACACCATTTCTTAACAGAGTTGACAGACGAGTTTAAGTTTTCTTGATCCATGGGGTTGCGTACTCTAGCATAGAGCAAGAGGTCGTCTGCAAACATCCTAGCTGTAACGTTAGGGCTGAGATCATTCACGATGTCGTTTATGTAACATAAAAACAAGACTGGACCCAACACCGATCCCTGCGGGACCCCGATGTAACCCTGCGGGTGGTCGACACTGCTCCGCTGATAGCCACAAACTGTGTTCTGTTAGACAAGTAAGCCTGGATCCACGCAATTACCGGCTTATTAACGCCGTATTTTAATAGTTTTTGTATCAGTCCATTATGTGAAACTCGATCGAAAGCCTTCGATAAATCCAAACAAACCGCGTCGATTTGGCCTCTCTCGTTCGAAGAGCAGGAAAAGTCACCAAATGCACCTAGTAATTGTGTTACTGTTGACAGACCGCGCCGAAATCCATGCTGGCTTTTGTGAAAAATGTTATTTGTTTCGAAAAAAGCATAAAGATTTTTAGAAATTATGTGTTCAAAAAGTTTGCAGCTCGTGCATGTCAATGAGATGGGACGATAATTGGCTACATTTTGTTTGTCACCGGATTTGTGGACTGGAACAACTTTTGCACAAAGCCAATCTGAAGGAACGCTGTGTTGACTGAGTGACGCTTTGAATATAATTGTTAAGTATTTGGCGACCCATTCCGCATATCGCTTAAGAAATTCATTAGGAATCTTGTCTGGTCCAGCGGTTTTCTTTGTGTTAATATTTAACAAGAGTGAAAGGACACCGGCCTCTGAAATATCAATGTCTGGCATAGACGCAAGTACGCCTTCGTCGTCCTCCAGATCCACAGAACAATTGCATGAATCGATAAAAACAGAACTGAAGTATTCATTGTACCTCTGGGCCATTCCGATATGATCCGAGATGACAACGCCGTTCTGTACAATGCAATCTATGTTCTGTTTTGATGGCGCAAGATATTTCCAAAATTTCTGTGGCGCTGTCTTCATGAACTCCGGCAAGGTGACACCGAAATATTTTTCCCGAGATTCCTTAATTTTTTCTTTTAATTCATTTGAGAGGCTGGCAACGTCACTTTTGCTGACAGGTTTTGCCTTGCGTCGCCGCTTTATTTTGCGTTTTAAATGAATAATGTCACGTGTTATCCATGGATTTTGTCTATTTATGCGCTTTATTTTCTGGGGAACGTACATCTCCAAGCAATGACTTACAGTCTTTTTAAAGTAATTCCACATTGTGTTTACATCACCCGTACCATCGAGACCAGACAGAGACATTTCCAAATAATCCAGTACGCCTACGTCATCTGCACTATAAAAATCATACACGCGTGCATCCTGACGTTTGATGGGATCTAATGAAGAAGTGGTATAAAAATTCAGTAAAACAAGATTGTGGTCCGAAATCCCATCATGAATATCCACAGAAAAATCACGTAACTTGTTACTTACAAAAATCAGGTCTAATACCGAACTGCCTGCGTTCCCCTTCTTGTGTACTCTTTTACGACTTGCGCCATATTGAAATTAAACACCATGTCAAGCAGTAATTGAGCATGTTTAACCTCGGTGGCACCAGCCTCAAGAGTATCCCAGTCAATATTAGGCAGGTTAAAATCACCACCAATAATAAAATTTGATTTATTAGCGACATTAGTAGCAACATAGTCATAAACTGATTCCATGATTGACAAGGGGGAATCAGGCGGCCTATAAACTGCTCCAATTACGTATTTCGTGCCACAAAAGTCAATTTTGCACCAAATACTTTCTGTGAGTGGTAGGTCATTCATAATATGACAAGTAATTGACTTCTTCATAATAATCGCGACACCTCCCCTCGCGTTGGTCTGTCCTTGCGTATAATTTTGTACGCAGGGGGAACTACTTCATCATCCTGTATGTTTGAATTTAACCATGTTTCGGTCACGATAACTAGATGTGGACAGTGAAGCGTCAGAATATACTCTAGTGCTTCGACCTTGTTAACCAAACTTCGCGCGTTCACGTTCATTATTCTTAGCTGTTTTGCCGCTCCTGTGCCCTTACGTCACTTGTTTACAACTGGCGCGTGTCTGTCTTTGGTTATTTTAGTTCGGCAGCTGGCCTCGTTATCCCAGAAATACAAATCACTGCCAATCTGGAGTTTATCTTCAAAAAGTTTAACCCGACGCCCAGTAGCTCTCTCCGTCTCCGCACTATCCCAAAGCTGTTTTCGTTTACGTAATGTTTCCTGGCAGAAGTCGTTTTGAAGGGAGATGCTGGAACCTTTTAACTTATGGCAGTTCTTAAAAACCTCAATTTTTTCGTTATAATCACGGAACTTCATTATAATCGGACGTGATCGTTGCTCGCGCTTCTTTCCAAGTCGATTTATTCGTTCAGCCGTCTGTACTGTCACACCGAGACGACCACGAAAGAGTTCCTCGAGTACTTTTGATCTAACGTCGTCATTTGTTTCGTTTTCAGGCTCGGGAACTCCGAATATGATCATGTTGTTTTTACGGCTCCTGTCTTCAAGGTTGGTTAACGCAGCTTGTTGGTTTGTAACCGTTCTTCGTAATTCGTTTACTGAGCTATGCAGTACCGTGATAGCTTCTTCGTTCTTTTTTATTGTGACTAGCGAGTTTTCAAGACGAGCAATCCTTCCGCTCATTTCATCTACGGAAGTTTGGAACTGATTTTGCTTATCTTTGATCTGTTTTACATCGTTGGTTATGCATTTTTGACCTTCAAGAATTTGTTCTACCATTATTTCAAGTTTTGTGGGGCCGGGGTTTACTTCTACGTCTCCACAGAGCATTAGCAGTATCTTTTCATAACAAAATGACATATAAGAACAAAACACTTCGGGGCAAAATGACATACAAGAAAAGAACACTTCGGGGCACAGCAGCATGAATAAGCATCTATTATCGCTTTTGTAACATCTACCATAGTTTCGGTCACTAACCTGAATGAAAAACAGGAGTGGCATATTTGATGCGTTCCTTGCGCGGCTGCTGTGCCCACTGAAGGACGAAGTGGCAGTAGCTGGGCTTATATCGTAGGGCTGGTGTCCCATGGTTCCGAGTTCTCGTGGCTTCCATTGGCTGTGCTTGAGATCCGCGCATGACGAGGTGCCGTTGCCGATGGTGGGGATGATGCAGTCGTATCCGACGCACGTGGTGACGAGGCTCCCTTCCGCTGGCGGGCTTGGCGCGTGCAGCAGCATCTGAATGAAAAACAGGAGTGGCATATTTGATGCGTTCCTTGCGCGGCTGCTGTGCCCACTGAAGGACGAAGTGGCAGTAGCTGGGCTTATATCGTAGGGCTGGTGTCCCATGGTTCCGAGTTCTCGTGGCTTCCATTGGCTGTGCTTGAGATCCGCGCATGACGAGGTGCCGTTGCCGATGGTGGGGATGATGCAGTCGTATCCGACGCACGTGGTGACGAGGCTCCCTTCCGCTGGCGGGCTTGGCGCGTGCAGCAGCATCTGAATGAAAAACAGGAGTGGCATATTTGATGCGTTCCTTGCGCGGCTGCTGTGCCCACTGAAGGACGAAGTGGCAGTAGCTGGGCTTATATCGTAGGGCTGGTGTCCCATGGTTCCGAGTTCTCGTGGCTTCCATTGGCTGTGCTTGAGATCCGCGCATGACGAGGTGCCGTTGCCGATGGTGGGGATGATGCAGTCGTATCCGACGCACGTGGTGACGAGGCTCCCTTCCGCTGGCGGGCTTGGCGCGTGCAGCAGCATCTGAATGAAAAACAGGAGTGGCATATTTGATGCGTTCCTTGCGCGGCTGCTGCTTTTATTTTTTTTTATTTTTATTGGTGGTGTATCACGTGGGCTGAATTCTTCTTCTCTTCTGTTCGTGACAACGCCAACTTATGTATTGCGATTTTGCGTTCAATAAACTCAGTTGTAAGTCAGCGCTGCGTCTGTGTCACTTCTTTCTCTGGTCCCCGTCTTTTCGCGCTGTTTTTAATTCCGAAAGATAGGTTATTCGACATGCCTTGAAAATTACTCCTATCGCAATAAAATACTTAACTTGAAAGAGGTTTGTTTATGCAGACGTAGTCGCAGGTAATATTCCCAACAACTAATTCAGGATCCCAAAAACCTTCAGATATGATATTCGACCAAACACACCTATAGGGTTTTTGCAAAGTATGATTTCTAAAGTCGATGATTTTGATCCGGCATATCTTGTGGAGCGTTTAAAAATTGATTAGACCCATTTTCGCTTATTATGGCTTCAAAAGTGGAGTAAAGACTAGATTCTGCAACTTGAAATCGGTAGCTTATTTTGACCAGTTCATATCGGGAAGTTAGAATCACCTCCCAATATTACGTGGTTTGACACTAGCACAGAGGAAGCACGAGATAACACTTCGAGTGGCTTCGTATAACTTGTTTTTGGTAGCCTGTAGCAAAGACTATTAGCTAACTCCTTTGCGATGATCCGATTCAATCTTTCACCTGACAGCTTCACATCAAGGATCGTGAAACGTTATATCAATGCTCTTGATTTGCTTTTCAACAAGAGTCAAAACCGCCCCCTCCGCGTGCATTACGATCTTTGCGGTAGACGTTGAAATTCGAAGAAAATATTTCTGGAGCACCAATGGGGTCGTCCAACCACGATTCTGTACCAAAAACTATGTAAGGGTGTAGGAAAACAATCAGATCAGCAACCTCATTTGTTTTATTTTTAATACTACGACAATTTATAACAATAAAAGTAAGTTATTTAACGTCAATTATACGACGCTCGACAGAGGACCTTGAATGCTATCAGACGCATTCGGCAACGCGGTCCTTTGCAAAATCATACAAAGTTTACACAGCTTCCTTCATACAGATTGTATGTTTGTAGAGTGTCATCTCCAGAATGCAACATGAAAAGACTGAGAACTTCTGCGACAACATCTTTTGTGAGGGGGAGGGCATGCTGTGTTTGGAACCGCATTACAGTAACTACATTGATATGTGCGAAGGTATAGCTCGAATATGTATCGACAATCTGTATATATTAAAAAGATTTTGATCACTTTTATTTTTTACATGGTTTATTGCAACATAAAACACCGCACTCGCTTGTTTACCTATTCAATGTTCCATCTAAATTTCGAGAAACAAAAAGTTCCATAAAAGAGCCAAATAAGAGATGCTTGAAATTACGCTCAAAATCAATTGCACAATAATGGCTTCAATATGGTGACGCACTAAAACACACCGAGAGACTTTGAGCTTGACGGATCACTTAAGAGGTTCAAAGGTATTTCAGGCACTGTCGCATTATATGTCCTTTGGCCGAAGCCATAGAGAAGGCGCAGGACTTTGACTGACTCGTACGAAAACAAATTTATATAGTATGGAGACTCAACTCCGAATTCGATGGCACTAAGAACAATTATAATGTCAAGTACTGCGCATAACATCGGGGGCTTGGTTGGAGGGCGCATAGGAAAGAGAAACCTCTGTAGATGTGTGGCAACGTTGAGCTAACTCGGAAACTTTTTTCTACGCCCGGCTGGAGAGGTAGTGCCAACCCCATCCTTCTTTTGGCAACTTCCTGTCATGCTTCCTGTCCTGCCCTGTCTCATTTGCTTCTTCTTATTTTTGTGCCATTTTATTATTCATTTCATTTTATTTTCACCTTAAGGGCCCGGCTACGGCGTCACATAACAGGGGGGTATATGAGGATGTTATACAAACAAAAAAAGGAAGAAACACAAGTTAATTACACCCAGGTCAAGCTCATTAATCGTACACATACTGGCAAAAATCCTAATAACAAGAAAAATGAATCCGTAAGCTTCGACAGAAATACTTCTGGGGTCCACGATGGTGACGATGGAGGATGCAGTAGGCTCGTTCCAGTCGGAGATGGCTTGAGGAAGGAAATACTGAAATGAACGCTTTTGTTGAACCGGAAACACGTTTGATTGTGCAGGAGCAGCTAAGACGAGTAGTATGTTCTGTCAGGAGGTGATAACAAAGAGGTTCTTGAGGTCGGGGCAACGAGAGTAGACTTTATGAAGAAGACAGAGGCGAGAGTGGTCGTGCTTGCGGAGCTGCAAAGGAGACAAGGTTAGCTGATCTTTTAACGCGGATGCACTGACAGAAAAAAATCGTAGGTGGACAAGATGAACGAGCGGCTCGGTTTTGCACTGCTTCCAGGTGGTTGATGCGAGGTACGCCTGATGGGGACTCTAGATGGAAGCTGCATATTTTAATTTTGGTTTGATGAACGTGTTGTACGCCATTTTGCGTACGAGTGGAGGAGCACTGCACAGGCTACGCCGAATGAAGCCTAGAGCTCTCGATGAGTCAGCACGTATGGCTTCGATCGTGGTTATTCCATGAGAGGTCTGATGTTAGTCTTACACCAAGATATTTATACATTGAAACGGTTTCGATTAGGTCAGGAGTCGAGGAAGTACTGATGACATAGGATAGATTTCTTTTATGGCGAAGCGGATTAATTTACATTTTGGATTTGTTTATTTACATCAACCAGGTGTTGCATCATTGGTTAATTTTTAGAAGGTCATCTTGTAGCTGGTTTTGCTGATCGTGCATACATGTTACTTTTGTTATAGACTACGCAATCATCTGCGAAGAGGCGTATTTTAGAGGAAATGGTGGCAGGAAGGTCATTGACAAATATTAAAAAAGCAGAGGCCGCGAACGGGACCCTTGCGGAACACCAGAGGAGACAGTTGTTAAGGTGGACTCGAGATCGTGGACGACGCGTGAACTGTACGCGGGAGGAAAGGAAGTCGCGTATCCATGCAAACACTAAGGGGTCAAGGTGGGAGAGAGGACAGCTTGGAAAGGAGACGCTGATGGGGGACACGGCTCGAGGTGCTCTGGAGAAATCACGAAAGACGGCGTCTGTCTCGGGCATGACACTCGAGGTTCGTGTGTAGATCATGAATGAAGTCACAGGGCATGCGTCTCACCGGAATATCCTTTTTTGGAATTCATGTTGATGCTTAAAGAAAAATCTGTGTGTTGCTAAGTGAGTCATGATGTAGAGATAAAGAATTGCTCAAGTAGTTTGGATGAGACAGATGTTAAAGATATCGGGCTGATAGTTAGAGACAGTAGAGCGAATTCCCTGTTTAAAAACCGGGACAACCTTGCCAATTTTCCAGCTCTGAAGGAAGGACGCTTTCAGATAAGGACTGATTATATATGAGCGAAAAAAATTTAACTGCAAATAATGCTGGTGTTTTTGAGAATTTTCGAATTTATATTGTCAGGACCAGCGGACGATGCGAGTTTTAATTTTCCTACTAGGTTTACGATACCGGCAGGGTCTATACTGATTGGGGGCATTCGCTCTGTAAAACTCTTCCGTAGAGTAGGGATAGTGGCTAAGCACTTCTACAGTGAAAATTGAGGAAAAGTAGTCGTTTAGTACATTAGGCGTACTCGCTCTCAGGAATGAGGGCGCCATTTTCATGGGTAAGATGTGCGGTAGGGTTATTAGTTTTTGGTGATACTAAGTTCCAGAACTTCCTTAGGTTAGTCCGCAGGATGGTCGGTAAGTCATGGAAGAAGAATTTATTTTTGTACAGCTTAAGGCTCCTGGTGTACACTCTGAGGCAAGAATTGTAAGCCTCCCCAAACTTCGGTCGTGTCGACACGTTTTGGCCTTCGCAAAGAGTCTCTTTTTTCTATTTTGCAGTGAAAAGCTAAGTTTTTGTAAACCATGGAGTTAGTCGAATCTGTACGAATACAGACTGTAGGGAACAAATATTTTCACAAGTTCATTCATTTCTGTTTTAAATGGCACCCAGTTCTCCTCTACCGATCTAAGGTAAAGCTTATCAACGTAAGAGTAAAAAAGTTGTCAACTCGCGGTTTATTGATACATAATCTGCCTTATTATAATCCTGAATGATCTTAGAAATAGGATGATTAATGATAACGGGAAGTGATAAGGTAAAATATGAAGTAGCCTGTGGTCGCTAAGCCCTTCACAGTAGTGAATATATTTTACGATGTCTCGTGACGTGGTTAGTATCAAGTCTAGGATATTATTTGCACGGGTTGGTTGATCAACTAACTGTGTGAAATTCAAAGTGAGACACATTTCCAGGAATTGCTTAGATGCTGCTGTACCACCAGAGGATAAATTTGACCAGTCAATGATAGGAAAGTTAAAGTCACCAACAACAGCACGTCCGCTTTAGGAAAACGACCTTTAATATCAACGAGAAGAGAGCGCAAATCGGTATGGAAGGATGAAGCACAGTCAGGTGATCATAACACTCCTCTAATAATCTTACTCGAGGAAGTACAAACGCATACGCAAGTAAATTCCAAGCTGTTTTTCAATACACACACGCCAAAGAAAATATGCGCCTTTTTATCGCAATGAGCACACCACCACCTCTCTGTTCACTCCGGTCATGCCGAAACACTTTATAGTTGAGGTTATTAGGAAAGATTTCTTTGTCTTCAATATCTGGTTTAACCACGTTTCTGTGAGAATGACTATGTCTGATGCGCTATCCTCGAGTACGTCATGAGGCTCGTCTCGTTTTGGCGTGACACTGCGAATGTTTGTGAAGAGGACAGAAACATTTTGGTTTTTATCGCGTGTGTGCAGTTTGATGTGCTGACGGTAACGTTTTGGTTTTGTTTTTATTCCGCCGGGCTAGTTACGAGAGTTCGATGACAGGTTAAGACTCAGGGTTAAATACGAATCGTTTGTTGTTAATATGCAATTTGTTGAAACGTACTTTAAACGGCACGTTTAAGTCTTTTCCGTATTGAAAAAGTTTGCTTCGAGCAAATCGCACAGACTCGGAGAAATCTTCACGCACAGCGCGAGGGGTATCTTTTAGCTTGAAACCAGAAGACAAAATGTTTTCTTTATCTTTAAATCGGGCAAACTTGACAATGATTGGTCTAGTTTTCTTAGGATTGAATTTTCCCAGCCGGTGCGATCTTTCAAGATTTGAGGGTCGAGCGCAATGCCCAAGTTCTGCGCGCAAACTGGATGGTTTTTTCCTCCGATTGCCCCCACGTTTCAGATTGGCTATCAGGGCACCCAAAAACAAAAGATTTGACCTTCTAAGTCGATTTTCATTGTCTTCACACTGTTTCTGAATATTCGCCAGCTCGACAGACATGCCTTGGGGAGGCTGAAGCGTAGTTCCGACGCAGTGTCGGTCGCAGCCAACTTAGCTTCCACAGCACTGTTATCCTAGAGAACAGTTGTTGAACTCATTATATCGGCAGCTTTTTGCCCTCCTCTCTTCAGGGACACGACCTTCGCCAAAGCATGTCTGGCCGTTCGCGCAACCTCGATCCTCTGCACGTGCAAAGCCAGAATACTGCATGGGCGTGGGCGCTGTCGGTATGGGAGGTCTTGCCGGGTTATCTACGTGGTCAATGTCGGTATCAGGGCCCAGATTCATTTCGGACGCCTCCTGGACATTAGTAAGAGAGGGGCTGAGATGACCTGAAAAACGTACGTGTACTGGAAACAGGCAATAACAAAACGCTTTCCACCAAGAGCACACATCGTCGCCGGGGCACGACACCAAAAACAGACAAAGGTCATTGCTACGATAGCATTTGGACATGTTTGAGGCAACCAACCTGGAACGAACAAGCGAATTGGCGTCATGGCTTCCGCAGCG
>JAZHYW010000685.1:0-11573 GCA_037355805.1 Ixodes ricinus | reverse complement strand
TGTAAATACTGTGCGCCCTTCTGGGCGCTTTACAGGAGTGGAGCGTCAGTTTTATATCATGCAATATTATATACATTTCTTAACACCTTTTATATTTCTTATAAATTTGCAAAACCGCACTGGTACACATCACGCTACACAAGCTATCAATGAATCTAACCAAGAAAAGAACACTTTTTTACACATTCATAAACAGAAATGGGAAGTCTGATATAATTCAAGTAAACATTTCTCGAATAAGGCTAATGAGTCACAATTCACAACACTTTCGGGAAGCTTGTTCCACCTTTCAACTGTTCTAACAAAAAATGAATACTTGTATGTGTCATTATTAATTCGCGGAACTTGCATAGCCCTATTGTGTACACCCCTTACAGGTCTAGTAATACGTGGTTGTAAAAAATCAGATGTGTCCATATTTAGTAAGTCCTTTGAAAACATATAAATAACCTTTAGCCTTGCTATCTCTCGGCGGGTGTGAAGAGGTTGGAGACTGAGCTGTTCGAGCATGTTAGTAACGGAGTCCATTCGGCGGTATCTCGAAAGGATGAAGCGAGCAGCCTGTCTTTGTATTTTTTCCAATTTTTCGATTCGATTCTGACGGTACGGATCCCACACAGCGCAGGCATATTCTAAGGTGGGCCGTATAAATGTTGTGTATGCAGTCAATTTCACCTGACTTGTGGTTTTGCCTAGGTTTCGCTTCAAAAATCCCAACTTTTTTCGAGCCGTACTGCACACATTGTCGATGTGGCGATTCCATGTGAGGTCGGTTGATATCGTAACTCCTAAATACTTAAAGTGATCAACTAGAGCTATGGGATCGTTTCCAACCCGATATGTGTAGGGGAGGATGTTCACTTTTTTGCTAGTGATTCTGGCGGATACAGTTTTATCTGGATTAATTTTCATACCCCATTTTTCACACCATTTCTTAACAGAGTTGACAGACGAGTTTAAGTTTTCTTGATCCATGGGGTTGCGTACTCTAGCATAGAGCAAGAGGTCGTCTGCAAACATCCTAGCTGTAACGTTAGGGCTGAGATCATTCACGATGTCGTTTATGTAACATAAAAACAAGACTGGACCCAACACCGATCCCTGCGGGACCCCCGATGTAACCCTGCGGGTGGTCGACACTGCTCCGCTGATAGCCACAAACTGTGTTCTGTTAGACAAGTAAGCCTGGATCCACGCAATTACCGGCTTATTAACGCCGTATTTTAATAGTTTTTGTATCAGTCCATTATGTGAAACTCGATCGAAAGCCTTCGATAAATCCAAACAAACCGCGTCGATTTGGCCTCTCTCGTTCGAAGAGCAGGAAAAGTCACCAAATGCACCTAGTAATTGTGTTACTGTTGACAGACCGCGCCGAAATCCATGCTGGCTTTTGTGAAAAATGTTATTTGTTTCGAAAAAAGCATAAAGATTTTTAGAAATTATGTGTTCAAAAAGTTTGCAGCTCGTGCATGTCAATGAGATGGGACGATAATTGGCTACATTTTGTTTGTCACCGGATTTGTGGACTGGAACAACTTTTGCACAAAGCCAATCTGAAGGAACGCTGTGTTGACTGAGTGACGCTTTGAATATAATTGTTAAGTATTTGGCGACCCATTCCGCATATCGCTTAAGAAATTCATTAGGAATCTTGTCTGGTCCAGCGGTTTTCTTTGTGTTAATATTTAACAAGAGTGAAAGGACACCGGCCTCTGAAATATCAATGTCTGGCATAGACGCAAGTACGCCTTCGTCGTCCTCCAGATCCACAGAACAATTGCATGAATCGATAAAAACAGAACTGAAGTATTCATTGTACCTCTGGGCCATTCCGATATGATCCGAGATGACAACGCCGTTCTGTACAATGCAATCTATGTTCTGTTTTGATGGCGCAAGATATTTCCAAAATTTCTGTGGCGCTGTCTTCATGAACTCCGGCAAGGTGACACCGAAATATTTTTCCCGAGATTCCTTAATTTTTTCTTTTAATTCATTTGAGAGGCTGGCAACGTCACTTTTGCTGACAGGTTTTGCCTTGCGTCGCCGCTTTATTTTGCGTTTTAAATGAATAATGTCACGTGTTATCCATGGATTTTGTCTATTTATGCGCTTTATTTTCTGGGGAACGTACATCTCCAAGCAATGACTTACAGTCTTTTTAAAGTAATTCCACATTGTGTTTACATCACCCGTACCATCGAGACCAGACAGAGACATTTCCAAATAATCCAGTACGCCTACGTCATCTGCACTATAAAAATCATACACGCGTGCATCCTGACGTCTGATGGGATCTAATGAAGAAGTGGTATAAAAATTCAGTAAAACAAGATTGTGGTCCGAAATCCCATCATGAATATCCACAGAAAAATCACGTAACTTGTTACTTACAAAAATCAGGTCTAATACCGAACTGCCTGCGTTCCCCCTTCTTGTGTACTCTTTTACGACTTGCGCCATATTGAAATTAAACACCATGTCAAGCAGTAATTGAGCATGTTTAACCTCGGTGGCACCAGCCTCAAGAGTATCCCAGTCAATATTAGGCAGGTTAAAATCACCACCAATAATAAAATTTGATTTATTAGCGACATTAGTAGCAACATAGTCATAAACTGATTCCATGATTGACAAGGGGGAATCAGGCGGCCTATAAACTGCTCCAATTACGTATTTCGTGCCACAAAAGTCAATTTTGCACCAAATACTTTCTGTGAGTGGTAGGTCATTCATAATATGACAAGTAATTGACTTCTTCATAATAATCGCGACACCTCCCCTCGCGTTGGTCTGTCCTTGCGTATAATTTTGTACGCAGGGGAACTACTTCATCATCCTGTATGTTTGAATTTAACCATGTTTCGGTCACGATAACTAGATGTGGACAGTGAAGCGTCAGAATATACTCTAGTGCTTCGACCTTGTTAACCAAACTTCGCGCGTTCACGTTCATTATTCTTAGCTGTTTTGCCGCTCCTGGGCCCTTACGTCACTTGTTTACAACTGGCGCGTGTCTATCTTTGGTTATTTTAGTTCGGCAGCTGGCCTCGTTATCCCAGAAATACAAATCACTGCCAATCTGGAGTTTATCTTCAAAAAGTTTAACCCGACGCCCAGTAGCTCTCTCCGTCTCCGCACTATCCCAAAGCTGTTTTCGTTTACGTAATGTTTCCTGGCAGAAGTCGTTTTGAAGGGAGATGCTGGAACCTTTTAACTTATGGCAGTTCTTAAAAACCTCAATTTTTTCGTTATAATCACGGAACTTCATTATAATCGGACGTGATCGTTGCTCGCGCTTCTTTCCAAGTCGATTTATTCGTTCAGCCGTCTGTACTGTCACACCGAGACGACCACGAAAGAGTTCCTCGAGTACTTTTGATCTAACGTCGTCATTTGTTTCGTTTTCAGGCTCGGGAACTCCGAATATGATCATGTTGTTTTTACGGCTCCTGTCTTCAAGGTTGGTTAACGCAGCTTGTTGGTTTGTAACCGTTCTTCGTAATTCGTTTACTGAGCTATGCAGTACCGTGATAGCTTCTTCGTTCTTTTTTATTGTGACTAGCGAGTTTTCAAGACGAGCAATCCTTCCGCTCATTTCATCTACGGAAGTTTGGAACTGATTTTGCTTATCTTTGATCTGTTTTACATCGTTGGTTATGCATTTTTGACCTTCAAGAATTTGTTCTACCATTATTTCAAGTTTTGTGGGGCCGGGGTTTACTTCTACGTCTCCACAGAGCATTAGCAGTATCTTTTCATAACAAAATGACATATAAGAACAAAACACTTCGGGGCAAAATGACATACAAGAAAAGAACACTTCGGGGCACAGCAGCATGAATAAGCATCTATTATCGCTTTTGTAACATCTACCATAGTTTCGGTCACTAACCTGAATGAAAAACAGGAGTGGCATATTTGATGCGTTCCTTGCGCGGCTGCTGTGCCCACTGAAGGACGAAGTGGCAGTAGCTGGGCTTATATCGTAGGGCTGGTGTCCCATGGTTCCGAGTTCTCGTGGCTTCCATTGGCTGTGCTTGAGATCCGCGCATGACGAGGTGCCGTTGCCGATGGTGGGGATGATGCAGTCGTATCCGACGCACGTGGTGACGAGGCTCCCTTCCGCTGGCGGGCTTGGCGCGTGCAGCAGCATCTGAATGAAAAACAGGAGTGGCATATTTGATGCGTTCCTTGCGCGGCTGCTGTGTGAACGACAGCAGCCGCGCAAGGAACTGGCAGCCGCGCAAGGGAAATGGGCCTTGTCGTTTTGTGAACGACAAGGCCCATTTTATAAATGGATGAAAAATTTACCAATATGCCGACGATACACTCCTTGTCGCGCGTCATATCGATTTTTTTTTATTCGCTCAACATACTCTAGGCCAACTCCACGCATTTAATGGATTGGTTTACTTACAACCTTCTAGACACTAACAGTTCTAAAACTTAACTTGTATGTTTCTGCAACCCACTTAAAAAACACCAGGGTAATGTGCAGTTCTTTCTTCATGCATTAAGCTGCAATCCTTGTAACTGTGTATCCATCGAATCAGTTTACCATGCAAAAGACCTAGGCGTAAATGCTGATTATGATATATCATGCAACTCACACATATCCTATCTTTGTGGTAAACTACGATATATTACCTGTATGCTCTTTAACACTCGAATATTCTCTGCGTGTTGGAGCAAGATTCCTTATTGTTCACGCGATTGCTTGCAGTATACTCCGTTACTGCGTAACGGTATTTGGTAACTGTTCAGGACGGTGGCAAGGGGAAATTAATATTTTATTTAAACGTATATCAAAAAGCGTTGCATATAATAAGGATTTGTCTAACGGTGCTAACATCCTTAGAAGTCTTAAACTACCAAATGTTCGTTCTTTGTTTATTCATAGTGTTGTGCTTCGTTATTTTTGGAACAGCGATTTTAAAACACCAGTTATTTCATGCCGCACATTGCGCAGCTCCTCTCGTTTCGAAGTGAAGCTTTGTTCCACTCGATATGGCAAATGTATGCGGGAGTACTATGTCCAGTTTTTGTTCATCGCCCTCCCGGACTGTATTTACCAAGTTACATTACTGAAGACGCTGAAACAAGAACTCAAGTGCTTGAATTTGGACACTAGTTAACTGCCTTTTCAGGAAGTGTGTATAGACCATTTGTGAGATGCTAGCTGTGTGCTAGTTTTAACATTTCTTTTTCATCTTGTGTCACTTTTACATTACCTTTGTACCTAGGCAGACACATGTATTTTATTTACTGCGTTTTCGCACAAGCCTTTATTGGCTTTGATGTACCCGTATTACCTCCTACATCTCTAGTCTGAATGGGTAAATAAATATTTATTATTAATAATAATGATATTAATATTATTAATATTAATATTATTAAAAAAAGTATATCTCATTATGTGCCATCTGTCTTCAATAAATTACCCGACTGTGTCTTTGAGAATACTGTAAAAAGAAAACTGAAAAAAAATGATGAATTTCAGCATTTCGTGTTTACTATGTACTGTTTCGTTTTATGACGTGTTCTTTGTTTGGCTTTTTTTCTATTTTTGAAAGCTTTCGCTGTCCGACTTGCCGGGTCCTGTCCCACAAGGCTCCCTTGGCTAGGACAAACCCGTATTTGTACAGTGCTATTGAAAATATTTGAAATCAAATTGTAATAAATATTATTATTATTATTTTTATTATTATCGACCGACCCGTCACCTTATAGTGTTATGAAGGTATCTAAATAAATGAATGGAAAATGAAATGAAACGAAATTATTATAATCTACTTTCGAGTGGCTTCAATTTCTGCGTAAATATCGGTTTCCTATCGCTCTCCTCATCATAATTCATCCGAAGTTCCATCCCTACAGGAACCCAGCCCACGGCACTGCAACTCCAGCTCTGTGCAACACGACGATCGACCTAGTTACCCGAAGGATCCATCGCCCGCTACCGATCTAGATCTCCATCTTGAATCATCCCGTCTCTGCACTTCGGAGTGACGACACCGGTAACTCAAGATCACTTTTGCCGACGACTTAAAACACCCACTGGAAGTGGGTGTTTTAAGTCGTCGGCAAAATGGTGTCTTGTGCGGTAAGAATCGGCACCATCACATCGGTATCTCTACCGGATCGTCCGTGCAAGCCCATTCAGCACCACCTGATGCAGTGTTGCCCGGCGCCCGGTTGCGCGCGCAGTTGTAGTTTTTAATCTTTGCGGGTGAGCCTGGAGGTATTTCTTTATCTTTTCTTTTGGCTTATTATAAACTACTACCCGCCATCACCAATAACGTCGTTCTACACAACATTCCACCATGTCATCGACGATACTTGTCTTGTATGCCCTGAATCTCTACCAATCAACGGCCGCTTCATGAAATGTGCCGAATGTGCACGATCGAGTCACCTTGGAAAGAAATGTAGTGGGATCTCTGAAAGCACCTTCCAAAGGAATGAGCGTCTCCAAACATGAGAAATCGTGTTTTCTTGAATGTCGAGGAGGACTCGCGAAGTCAAACCTAGACTCGAATCCCATTACGTCATCTCAATCGGACCACAGTTCTTTTCTGTCAGAGCTAGCTAAAGTAAACAAAAAGCTAGACTTCCTACTGTCCTGGAAAGACACCGTCGACACGTTCATAATTTACACCCAAACGTCGACGATCTGTTGTCAATGAAACAGGTGGTCGACACTATGCAAGACTCATTGAGTGCGTTGCAGGATTCCGTGAATTTTGTCTCCGCTCAATACGATTCGCTCCTTGACAACAGGAAAATCTCAAGACCACATCATCAAAGCCCTGCAATTAGAACTGAGCGCCCTGCGATCTTCTAAAGGGGAGCAGGCACTCGAAATACATCGGCTGAAATCATACCAAAATGACACGGAGCAAGTCGGTCGTCTTTGCAACATGGAGATACATGGTATTTCGTTGACGGCTCAGGAAAATATTCTGGATATCATGTCAGATCTCGCGGAGAAAATTAGAGTTGAGGATCCTGAGGCTGGACATGTTATGTCCGCCCATCGCCTGCCTGCTATGCCTGCTAGACTGGCTGCTATACCTTTGATCATGGTTAGGTTCTCGTCTGTTGCTCTGAAAGAACGTTGGATGTCACGCAGTGGGAAGCTCGGCTCCCTACCTAGTGACAGTGCTCATCCTCTAATATATTTCAATGATAACTTCACAGATTCCAACAGGAAACTATTCTGGATGGCCCGAAACTAGAGGAAGAGAAGAACTTTAAGTTTATCTGGGCACGACGCGGTTCCACGGCACTTGACATCACAAATACTGAAGCATTGGACCTAATCGTCTAGAGACAAATGGCTAGCTTTTTTCGGCTTACCAACCTTCAATCTTGCCTAGAAATGTTCACATCAAACGCATGTTTCTTCACTTTATTTCATGTTAACATCCGTAGCTTCCGGAAGCACTGGGACGAATTCTAATTGGCTATTAACTCTGTCCTCCAATAACTGACGCATTTGTTCTAACAGAAACCAATATCTCTAATGAAAGCACAGACCAACTTTCCTTGCCCGGATTCAAAAGCAATTTTTACACTCGCGACAAAGACGCGGCGGTGGAATCGCAGTCGTTTTTTTTCTTTTAAACAAGAGCTAATTTGTTTGGATATTCAAGTAGCGTTTTGGTCATCTAAATCAATAGCACTGGCATACTATATCAGTCTCCGATCTATGCTTGCTGGCTTTTTATCAACCCCCTCTAAAAAAGTTCCCGAATTTCTAGCCAAGCTTCGAGAGGTGTCTGTTTGCTTTGCCAGATAAGGCAGCCCTTTGTCTAGTAGGCGATTTTTACATCGATTTACTGAAGTCTTCGAAGCCCCTTGTGTGGAATATCTTACTCTCTTGTCAGATCATGACATCGAGCCGGCAATCTTTGGTCCTACAGTGGAGAAATTGTTCAGAGGCAATTTGATTAGCTCCTCGATCGATCACATTAATTTAAGGTCGTAATTTTGAAATGCAAAAGCAGCTGTCATAACTCAAAAACTATCGGACCATTACTTCCTGGCATGCCACATATAATTTCCTGGTGCTACGTCAAGAATAATGCAAACTAAAGTGCGTCGAGTTGAAATTACTGGCCATCAAAACTTGACAAATATATATCCCACATACGACTGGCAGGCGTTAACACAAACACACTTAAACATCTACCCCTCGTTTGCTCAGCTATTTAGACAGTTCTAGAAAACTCAAAAAAGTTATCATAATAAAACAAAGAAAAGCAGACCTACCATGGTTAAATAAGGAAATACTATCCGCCATAAAGCTTAAAGAAATTGGTTGGAAAAATGCAGTCGATCTCCACAGAGATCCAGACTTTCTATTTGATTTCAGAGATATTCGCAACAGAGTAAGCGCCCTGATTCGTTCAGCAAAGCATCTTTACTTTCATAAACAAATGCTAGAATCTCGAAACAATCCTGCGAAATTCTGGTCATTGATAAATGAATTACGGGAATTCCTTCCCGACGACTCAAGGGAATGCATTCAACGCGTCTTTCGGTCCTGATCCACTGGCGACGGCTCCTTCATGCCTTCAACAATGTTTTCGCCACATTTTCAGAAATCCCGAGAAAATGACTCATCAGTTTCTCATCTCCCACACTCAAATATGGCGTCGGCATTTCGTCCACAAATGACCCTTTCCGACCTTTAGACAAAAAGACAAGTCCCCAGGATATGATAGGCTACGCCTCGGCGATCTTCGTAGAAATTTCAACTATATAAAATATACACTTCTTGCTATCTTCAACAAAAAAATCCTAGCTGGTTCAATTCCTATTGAACAGAAAACCACCATTGTTAAACTTCTTTTCAAAGGAGGGCAACGAGACCGAATAGAAAACTATAGTCCAATATCTATTCTTTCATGTTTTGGTTAAAATATTTGAAGCATTTATTTATATATGATGGTTTCTTTTGTGGATAAATACAACATCACATCTCCCACCCAGTACGGATTTATTCCGGGGCGTGGTACACAACGTCTTCTTGAAGCTTTCTCAGACAACATAAATTTAGGTTTAAATCTAACCTGTTTACATGTGCAAGTTTCTCAGCGTCTCCAAGGCGTTCGACATTGTAAACCATTACATCTTAATACAAAATCTCTCAGCTGTTTAGTTTCCGAGGGCCTTTCTTGGCCCTGTAAAAAACTTTCTTACAAGATCGAACAGCTAAAATGGTTTCAAAAGAAGGAATATGTAGCAACAAAATTTCTCTAAAAGCAGGTGTGCCACAGGGATCGATTCAATCACCTCTACTCTTTAATATATAGGTCCACAGCCTGCATACCTCCATCTCAAACTGCACCATCTATCAATACGCTGATGACACTCCTTCTGCTAACGAGTCACCTTTCTTTTCCCATAGCAATGAAAATGCTACAGAAATGATCCATCGAATTAATGGACTGGTTTGGTAAAAATCTAATCGTCATAGACGTCTCAAAAACAAAATTAGTTTCTTTTCACAATCCACTTAAAAGTATCCTTTTAGACATTCCTCTTCTGCTCCACACATCACAATGCGTCGCGTGCCACTGTGCTCCAATTCCCTTATTCAAACACTCGCAAAATACTAAGGTATTCTTTTTTGGACTCAGATCTTTCATGGAACACACATTTCATAAAAACTATGTTTCAAATTAAGGAATGTTTCCTGCTTATTATAGATCATCAAGCCCTTCTTGCCATTCGGTATCCGAGAACCTATAGCTAACTCGTTGGCATATAGCATACTCCGCTTTGGCATAACAGTTTTGGCAACTGTTCCGGATTATGGTACAAAAAGTCAGCAGTGTCCTAAAAGGAATCCTGCGTCATGTACCTCAAAACCCACGACATCTTGATCCGATCCTTTTCAAGCCTTCTTCATGCCTAATTTTCAGTCTCTTTTGTCTGAAACGATAGTGTTCACCCACTGCTGGAATGACGAATTTAAAACACCCCGTCTAACATCCCATCAACTACGACTAGACACTCGGTTTTGTGTTCCCACTTGTTAAACACGTACATCGCAAACACATGCAGAAGTTACTATGTTCCTCAAATTTTCAAATCGTTACCGTCAACTTTGAAAACCTGACACGAAAAGAAACTAAGGAACGCTCTGCGTCATTATACTTCCTTAAACGAAACCCCTTAGAAGGCATTGGTTTTTTGTGTTTTTTTTTCGTTTGTTGGTTGTGGTTTTTTGTCGGGTTGAAAAGACCAAATGTTCCTGCTTTTTCTTTTTGCAACATTTTTTAACCTTTTCATTTATAGTACACAATGTATATTTATTTTTATTTTTTATTTTTTACTTTGTTTTAACTTTGTGAAGTGATTGTTATTCAAAAGGACCGAGGGTTGATAGATATGCATATACTAAGTGGTGATCATAATGATTGGTGCTCCGGAGTACATACTGTTGTATGTAAAACATTTGACATGCTGGTGTCACATGACCAACTGACACTTCATGAACTTTTCTCAAGACTGTGACAAAGCTGACACTTTTATTTAAACACTTACTGTTATTGCGACGCTCAAGCTTTGTTTCACTTGATACCGATGCAATGCTCCAGTTTTTTTCTAATACTTTTCTTTGATGCTACTGGCAATGCTTCAACTTTCTTGTTCATAAGAACATCACTCGATGTCAACTTCAGTTTACGTTCTGTCCCACAAGCCCTCGATGGCTTTGACGAACCTGCATTACAATTTCGACTAGTCTCAAAGAGGGAGCAATAAAATTATTATTATTATTATTATTATTATTATTATTATTTTTATTATTATTATTAATATTATTATTATTAGTAGTAGTAGTAGTAGCAGTAGTAGTAGTAGTGGTAGTAATAGTAGTAGTAGTAGTAGGAGTAGTAGTAGTATTATAATATTATTATTATCCGACGGTCGCCATATGACATGTACGGCAAGCACTAGTAGGTATCACTTAGGTAAAACATGCTCTGGAATCACTCTATCCACATTCCTGCCTATGAACACCGAAGCACGCCAAATGGAGATGTAAGGAGCATGCCGCTCCAAGAAGTAGTCGGTCTCATCTTGACGTGGTCGACGTGAGGCACTAATGAGATTTCGCCATCTGACGGCACCATGCTCGCACCGCAAATTTTGGAGATCAACCGAAAGTTTGATTCTCTGCTTTCGCTCAAAATCAGCATAGACTTGTTGTTCGAACTTCCGGGCCAAGTAAACGAACTACTGCTTCTTAATCTATCTATAGATATGATGAAGGCCTCCGTTGAAGAGGTGCAAGCCTCAATCTCGTTTTTGAGCGAAGCTATGACAGCCTTCTGGTGACGGCAGCTGCGCAGGCGACTGAGATCGGAGACCTCCAGTTGGAGGTGGGAGCTTTAAGAAACACAGTCTCTGAGCAGGCCCATGTTATCCGGCGTTTTTGAAACAGAGCTGACGCGGGGCGGACCAGCATGCTCGCCTTCCGAACATATGGAAATAGACGGGTTGAAAGCTGATCCAAACGTTTTTTCTGGCTGCCGTCCTTAGTGGACTAGCAG